>ONZK01003093.1:737-17029 GCA_900322385.1 Pharnaceum exiguum
TTATTTAATACACAAAAATCGAAAATACCAAAAATAAAAACATAACCAAAAAGGGTTAGGGCACACTCGGCCAAAACCGAGTGTGCCACTCGGCAAAAGCCGAGTGGTGGTGAACCACCACCACCCCAGCTCAGATGGGTTGACCACCGTCAACCCAGCTGGGCTGGGTGGCGTGTGTGTCGGGTGGGTTAGCCCCACTCGACACACACGCCCACGTCGAGTCCCTTGACTCGACGTGGTGGCGTCGACGGCACAGGGGGAAAACGGAGATGAGAGGAAGGAGAGTAGAGAGGAAGGAGAGGGAGGACGGCGTGGGTCCCCCTTGGGGCCCACCCGTCGGCTGAGCAAGGATAAGGAGAGGGGGAGGGGGTCGGCCAAAGGGAGGAAAAAGAGAGAGAGAGGGAGAAAAGAAAACCTGAAATTTTTATGTCTGACAACTTTGGGGGCTTTCTCTAGGTTAAGCCAATATATATAGGCTACCTAGAAAAATCCAATTTCCCGTTTTAGAAATAAAACAATTCTCTCTTTCCATAAGAATAACCCGAACTCCCACTTTCCATAAACAATTAAAACCGTAAGATTATAAAATTCATTTAAAGTATTTATAAAATATTTATAAAATAATTTATAAATACGGGGTTTCACAATAAACCTCCTCGACTCCAGTAATTTATTTTTCCTTGTTGGCCATTAGGGCGGGATTGTTAGATTATTGAATTATAATGGCCACAAGACCTTTGATATTCTAGCCTTCATTTATTGTGTTGTTTATTTGTCCCACATTGATGGGGAGAGAAGGGACTATAGTGTTTATTAATTAAATATAGTCTACATTGAGCTTAAAGGATGAGTTGAGGTGTGGAGACTATGTTGACCAAGTTGTTAGGTTGACATGAACCACACGCACGCGCCATTGCCGGCCCGGTCCGGCTTGGGCTTGGGACTTGGGATCTTGGGAATGGCTCTGGGCTCCGGACCCAACTGGGGTGGGGTGCTTGGTGTGTTGGCTATCTTTTTGGATTGTACTAGCTGTTATGGACTTGCTCTTTTCGGATTCTGTAAGTGATAGGGATCAACGTTTTGATTTCCTTCATTATTGTCATTTATGATGTCAGTTAATTAATTAGAATCACATGTCCAGGTTCATTCCAAAACGCTCCCCCTTGTTTGCAGATATAAGCACCCCTACGCAGTCCGTTTTTGACACAAAAAATACACAACTCTCTCTTCTCTCTAAAATACATAACCTCACCCTTTCACTGAGTTGAGTTTCTGAGTTCTCCACCACTGTAGTCTTAGTGCCTGCGAATACAATGCTCGTGTGATCCTTCAGAAGCGACCCATCTTTAAGGATTGGTTATCACGGTCAGATGGGTATTCGCTTTTAAGGCAGTGGCCTCCATACCACGACACGAGAAACCCAATGTGAAGCTATACTGCCATTGACGACAAACTTACTACAGTTCTAACAATTTCTTTGAGTTACAGATTAAACAAAGTGTTATCAAAGAAATTCCTCAAAAATCGATTACAAAAGTATTTGTTTCTTTTTCATTTAAAGATTTATGTTTTATGTTTCTAATCGAATGCTTACAAATCAACTATGTTCTCTTTATCGTCTGTTGTAATATATGATGCTCTTTCCTTGATGAGCATCCAAGCACCTAGTACATGTTGCTCCTCAGTGAGTGTTGATCCCACTGCAAACCTTAGCATGTAAACTCCACCAGAAATAGTATGACTGATATACATTCTGCCTGTTGTGTTGACTTGCTCGAGCAATTCTCTATTTAAAGCTTCAGTTTTCTTAGGTTCTAGACAGACCTTTAACCTAAAGCAAACCAAAGCAAACGTTGCGGGAACTAAGACCTCAAATCTATTATCAGCCCGAACTAGACACTCGAAAAAGCGAGCCAACCTAATATCTGATCTGATATGTTCTTGTAGATTCTCCACACCGTAGCTTCGAAGGACGAACCATAACCTAAGTGATCTAAATCGTCGACCTGTGCCTATTTGCCAGTCCATATAGTTTATCACTGAGTTTGAACCACCATGTTTGTTCTTTAAATATTCCGGGTTGGTACTTAATGCCTTGATCAACAAACGTCGATCTTTGACCCATAAACAACAACAATCCAAATATGTTAGCAGCCACTTATGTGGGGCAAGACTTAATGAGTCGGCTCGCTCGATCCCGTTCAAGTGGTGCCTAAACTCGGGACATATACATGCACTCCCAGCATAAGCCGCATCCACGTGAACCCACATGCCATAATCTGCAGCCACGTTCACTAGCTCTTCCAGTGGATCCACGGCTGTGGTTGAAGTCGTCCCTACTGTTGCACATAGATAAAGTGGGACCATCCCAGCTGCCACATCAGCTTGCAAAGCTTTCCTTAGATCCAATGGCGATAAAGCAAAGTTAGATTTTGCAGTGGTTGGTATAAGACGTATGTTACGTGGGTGTATACCGACGAGTTTGCATGCCTTTGTGAACGTAGAGTGCGTTTGATCGGAGCCATAAACTACTAGGTTGCCAAGGTGACCATCTGATCCAATGGCATCATGACCAATCGTTCGATCTCTTGCAGCTACGAGTGTGCATATGATGGCCTCGCTTGTCGTTCCTTGCAGCACACCTCCACCTGACCCTGCAAATATAAATAAAGCAAAACATAAAGCAATGAACTGAGATGACCATATTGATCCGTACTATATATACCTATCGGCAGCTTGTTACAGTGGAGATCGATTGGACATCAAATTTGACGGACAACCGTACCATAATTAGTTTGTTACAATGTTACCTCTTTGTTTTCTTAAACAGAGGAAGGTTGCGTACATGCATCCTGAGGTAAGGTTGCGTACATGCATCCTGATCTCGTTACAATAATTTTTTTTTTTTAATAAAAAATGCTAATAAAAACAATCAATGACGTGGCAAGCAGAGAAAGATTAGGACAGGGAAGAGGACATGGAAGGGTGAGACGATTTGGACTGGTCATTGACGTCTAGCTTATACGGTATTCCAAACAGTCAAATATTCCTAATGTATACGTAAATAATTCCAATGCTGTGTGTTAAATAAAGTCCGATGTTAGACTTTAGTGCATTACTTTCTTTTGTTTATATTATTGCATTGTAGTTTCGGACAATAAAGGAAAGTACGAATCATATAGGTATGGAGTTTTGCGGAGTTGGGCGTGACATATAACTATTTAAGTGTATTACCAGGCGCAGTCAGAAACAACTACAGTTTATGTTCACATGATGAAATAAAATACAATGGCGAAGAATTGAGATAATTAGCTATGATTATCAAACTCTCTTGTTTTACGGTATGATCCCGCAATGGTCATTTACACCCCAATCTCATACTCTATATAAAAGTTCCCCCGGGATGGGGCCCCTTAGTTTCTGATGTACCTTTTTAAAAAAATAAATAAAATACTCTATATAAAAGCGTTTACGTCAATATTCCTGTAAAATGTGTAGTTGCGCTTCATGATCCTTTGTTTATCAATTTTTAAAAGCTGGTAAGAAGACCCGGCCACAAATAATCACTAGACCAAGCCAAGTATTATCAATTGATTAAATACATCGTTTCAAGAAACAATTATCCTTAAGCAAAAAATTTGTTACTTTTTTTATCGGTAAATTTGTATTAATAATTGCTCAACAAAACTGTTTATGTACAATAATGATAAGGATCGGAGAAGGCTTCCCTAAGGGGGAACATGCGTTTCTGTAAATATCATCTATCCAAGTTTTATGACTATTTGAGAGTTTCTCAGTTTCTTAACTCTATTACAAACAAACATACTAACTAGCTGCAATTGCAAACGAATTACACGTTTAGGGTGCATGATATACTGATTCCATTTTTTTGTAAATATATATCATCCATCCAATTTTGTTTTTGAAGTAATTTTGATTCCGTTGTTCTCATACACTAACTGTTGAAGAGCCCCATTCCACATCCATACTAATAATTATAATTAACGTACAGCTTATCTCAAATTTTGCTAGGTGCTAAGGTGGAAGATTAGTCTCTACTCTCTAGCAGTCCAGTACTCCCTACTATATAATTATTGTTCACACTTTTAGGATGAAGTTAAGTTTTACTGATGAGATCACTATACAAAAAAAAAAGAATATAGGCGCACAAAACATTCTGAAATAGTCTAGCAAGTTTTTGGTACACCGGGTGTACCGGTACACTTTGTAGATTTATGACTAATTATAAAGGGACTGACTTGTGGCATTAAAAATGTGACTAATGATATTTGTTGTAATACTAGTTATAAATTCATAAGGTGTACCCGTACACCCGGTGTACCTAAGAATTGAAACAGTGCGTGGGGTAGTATAAATCTCTAACTCTTAGGTACAGCGGGTGTACGGGTACACCTTATGAATTTATAACTAGTATTACAACATATATCAATAGTCACATTTTTAATGCCATTAGTTATCAGTCCCTTTGTAATTAGTCATAAATCCATAAGGTGTATCGGTACACCCTGTGTACCAAAGACTTGCTGAGTATAAATAGCTATGGGCCAAAGGAGTAGACTTTAGTTCATCTTTAAACACTGAGACTGTTTTTGTTCCATTGTAGTGTTACAATTCAGGTTAATTTTTTTGGTTCAGTTCATTTCATTTTTTATTAGTTCAATTTTTTAATTCAGTTCGTTATTAGTTATAATTTTTATTATTGTTCAGTTTTTATTAGTTCAGTTCAATAATTTTCCATTTTTTTGAGTTCATTTCTAGTTCAATTTCAATTTATGTCTTCACAGACAAACAAAACACATACTGGTTTTTCATTTATTTTTGGTAGACCATGACACTGTCACACTGATTCTTTTACGTTCAATTTAGATAAATTTCTGGCTAGTTTTAATTTGATCACCATTCTTTAATTAGGGCCACATGATGGACGAGATGGGTTTGGCATAATTATATCGTTCATCACTTCGTTTGGTGTTCGTTCTTTTTATATACTTGGCTAGCTTCCTTCGTTCTTGTTTAAATATTTTTTATTTTTTTGAGAGAAGTTCGTTTTTAATTTGATGAATGCACTGTTAGTGATATACTAAGATTATGTAATTAATATTCAAAATGTCTAATTCAGTATTTCAGTTCATTATAATCAGACGACTACCTTTAGTTTTGTTGATCCTAGGAGACAGATATATTAACTAAATTCGATCAGCTTAGTTACATGCAAAGCGGTTCAAGGCGTACGTTTGATAATTTATCAAAGAGAAATTGACAGCCGAAATATGAAAGTGAAATAGGAGAAGTGCCTGTGAACATGAAGGTAGAAGGGAGCTTTAGCATAGAAGCAAGCCAATCCAAGACAACCATCTCCAACTCCGTAGCAGCTGGAGAAGCAAGCCAGTTAAACCCGACAGAGTTGAAGCAAGTGGTTAACATCTCCCCTACAAACGCGGCAGCACTAACCGTCGCAGGGAAGAAGGCAAAGAAGTTAGGGCTAAGCCAATGAGTCATTCCAGGGACAATATGCTTACTAACATCTGCCAAGATGCTCTCAAAGTTTTCTGGCCTTAATGGAGCATTTTTTGGTAGAGATGATAGTAAGTACCCCGGTTCAGCTTCGCTTAACACAGGATAGTTCTCAACGGTTTTGTAATAATCAGCAATGTAATCTACCATTTGATGGGCTAATTTACGGAACTCTTCATGATCCAAAGGCTTAAACTCGACATTGTTTGCATTTGGGCCGAGGCTACCCATGGTTCTGGTGGTCCGGACTGTGGGAGTGGTTGACAATAAGTAGGCTAGAAAGATTGAAAGAGGCACGGCGAGAATTGTTAGAGAGAAATAATTGTATGCATGTGTTACATTGCTAGTGTTGAGTCTTATAGGAGACGGGACAAGGACAAAGGAGGAAGTTGAGAGAATGGTGAATTTAATTAATTGCCCTACCTCAGTTTTGTAGACCAGATAAATGGATAGTTGGGATGAATAAATATGACATATCACATATGGATGGAAATACGAAGTGAGTGGAGATCGAGATTATTAGGAAGGCTAATCTGTGACCCATTGCTTGGTCTTTGACTTTTCACGTCGATCGGCTATTGATGCGCAGATGTTTCTGATACGTGACACGTTAGTCCACGCATATGGCAACCTATGGAACTAGTTTTTGTTGTGTAATTAGTTTAAGAAATTGCGATTTTTATTTTTTTTTTGTGTAAAAGGGGGGCAAGACCCTTATATTAATTCATCAAGTAGCAATTGAGCAAAGTCTAACTTGGCACATTGCATCATCAACTAACTAAGGTAGCTTGATCTAGTGGTAGTTGCCTTGATCTCCCAATGTGGAGGTCCAAGGTTCAACTCCCACTAGGGGCATTGGATGAAGGTTTCTTCCCCCTTCTCCCTTCAGCCCAATGCCCAGCCCATCAGCCCCTGGGCCAGCCCGAGATGGGAATCCTAGGGGCGGGCCTCCTTACCATTTAAAAAAAAAAAAAACATTGCATCATCAACTAGTACATTACGGATAGAAGGGGGAGGGGAGTCATACAATTTGATGGAGGAATCAGATCACTACAGAAACTAAAGTAAGCAAGACTATCTGCAGCTATATTTGCCTCACGAAACACATGCACATAGCGTATAGATCAATCAGGAGCTTGTAGTAGTTGTCGACAATGTTGGATGATGTAAAATTAGGGGCTTGAGGGAGGCGTAACACAGCACTGTTTTTTTTAATTAGTTTCATTTGGTATACGAATCTTGGGCCATAAAGGGCAACGAGTAATTCGGCCTTTAACGCTCCACACCAGCCAAACTTTGCATTAAAAGCTCTTAGAAAAGCTCTGGTTTCAGTTCGAAAGCAACCTCCACCACCGGCAATTCCTGGGTTACCTTTCGAAGCTCCATCAATATTGAGCTTAGTCCAGCCAAGAGGAAAGAGAGACCAACTGTAGTTACCGTTTTCTCATTGGAGTATTGCCACGTCTTATGATGTAAACCTAAATCTGTATTTGGCATCTATATTGATATTCTTATTGTTGAAGAATAGTTGAAAACTTGAGAAACGGGATCCGAAGTTGAATTCATCATCTCCTCATCCATTTCTGATCATTTTCATATATATTATCAGCATACTAGCCCATTAATTAATTGATTTATCCATAAATCAAGTACAGTCCACAAAATCAGCCTAGTCCACATTTAAAAAGAAAGACAGCCAAATTTCCCCATTAAATTAATTAATTTCTGAAAATAAATTAATTAGATTGCTTGGGGGAAAATTAACCTCTTTCTATGCCTTCCGCACGCCAAAAGCGATCACTTCCGAGTTGATTTCTTCCATTTTCCTATCCAGATAAGATTCGTAATAAACAGATGAAAAAAAAGTAGGAAATATACCATTTTGGATACCTGACCTACAGCATAATACCAAACTGGGACCTCAAGTTTTCAATACCATTTAGGTACTTGTACTTTTGACTAAACTAATAAGAGTACCTCCTCCATTAACGCCGTTATGTTTTTCCGTTAACTTTGATAACGTGTCAAGCCGTAGTTGGTTGGTGATGAACAGAGAATGCAAATTGACCAATTTACCCTCAATAAAAGCTATTTTCATTTTTCATTTATTATTCTTTTCTTATTACTTATTAAGTTAATCCATTGTTTTCAAAGAAACCTCTCCAATAAGTTTATTTTCCCCAGCACACCCTTCCCATTTAGAATCGACATCAGTTCTCTCCAAACACTTGGCACGACCACTGTACCGTCAAGCAACACGCCCCATGATGCTCTTCCGCCACCGCCTCCCAAACTTGAGCTAGTAAAACCACCCAAACACCCACCAATCATCACAGTCTTACACCATCACTTTCCGAATTCTCTTTTCATAACCCATTCCCTCACCTCCTAACGTAGCCGCCCACTATCATCACGACAGGAATACGACCCCACCATGACAACCACCACACTTAATTCAACCTCCCACCATCAAGCTTCGACATCACTATTGCCACCAACACGGAAACCATCGCATGCACAATAACAACTAATATATAAAAGCACAGATCTCTCACGCTCCCCATCGGTGACATCTTAATGGACGGACTCCGCCCCATATTGTTTTTTTTTTGTCGATCTCATATCTGGCAGAAACACCTATTCAAGGCAGCTTATGGGCAGGAGTAATGGAGGAGAGAGAAGGGGGAGCGTGGTGGTGTTACATACGGCACTGGTGAAGTGATGAGGAAAAGGTGAGGGCATAATGAGATTGGTAAAGAGGGTTTTGGTGGTTAGATGGTATGGCAGCCACCATGGATGTAGGGAGGAGAGAGAGTGTATGGATCAAGAATTCATGATCTTGTGTACTTCTGGGTGGGCAGCAGCAAGTCAGCAACCGACCATGATGAATGATAAATCAAAACTATGATGACAGTATAATGATAATTGATAGGGAATCCGGAATTATATGTTTTGTAATTGGTGATGAGATGTTTCTAATGTACAAAATTAGTCGATGTGGATAAATGATGGAAACTACGGCGGTGATTGTTTAAAGATTTATTTCACATATATAGAAAAGAAAAGGAAAACATTTATACAAGAGATAAATTACGAAAATGGGTCTGAAAGAGATGGACACGTCACCCAGTTAATGCATGAACTGTCGGAATAGCCTTTGGGTACCCATATTGGTACATAGTCAATAAGTACAGGTACCCTAAATGGTATATTGAAAACTTGAGTTCCCAGTTTGGTATTATGCTATAGGTCAGTTACCCAAAACGGTATATTTCCAAAAAAGTAAGAATCGAAACACACCCCGGCACGTCATGCCGAACCCTACATCGCATTTTCTTATCCAAAATAAAGGAGTAAATGCGTAACCGAGCTGGAGACAACCTGGCACATTTTCTACTATTATCCTTTTCGGATAGATTTTTCCTTTATTTTCTGTTTATCCGATATCCCATTCTAGATCCTTCTTTTGGTCGACAACATCTCATTTCCTCCCCTATAAATACCACACTCAACCCCCTTCATTCAGATTTCATTCACATCTCATTCAAACACCACATTCAGGCACCGTTATTGCTGAATTCCCTTCTCCCTCTTGCATAATACACCCTAATCTCAACGTAAACACTCACTTCTAGTCAAAAAATCATCTAAACTCTACACAAATACACAAGAAAATAATAAAGTCAAGAAATCAAGCACTCCATTCAAGCATAGAGCGTGTTTAAGAGCTTTAGGTGGCCCAAGACAAGCAAGTCAGGTTTATCAAGATTTACAAGCATCTAGATCACTTTATGGGTCTTAAAATAAATCTGCAAACAAGTAATGAAGGAAAACGTATCTCCTTTCTTTCCCTCTCAAAAACTACCATTCAAATTTCTGTTTTGTTAATAATCACATTATTTGCAATGTAATCAATCTAAACGTAAAGTGGTCACTTTAACATATAATTTGATTTTATGTGTTCAAAAAAGGAACATGATTACATGTATAAATTTCGGCTAACAACATATATTTGGATACAACATAACTTAAAATAGATAAAATTGCATTAGGTTGTTTAATAACTTGAGTAGTTTAAATGCGCATAAAACATATTTATTGGTTTGAGTTAGTAGAGGTAAAACCTAACCCCCAAACTTAATAGTTTCTGGGTTCAAACTTTTCATAAAACCTTGTTTCGCCAAAATCCCAACGGTTGTCCCTTTCGATAAAATTGACGAACAAGTGGTTTTTAACTATAACTACTCATATAATAATAGCTCTAATATTAAAGGTTTTCCAATTGTTTCCTAATATTAAAAATAATTGGTGGCGAATGTGTTACGCATGCGCATTCAACCCACCATGCGGGTAAGTGCAAATGGCCTACGCGCCCATGTATCTACATAAACCAGCATGAGTGTCTTCACTTTCTTGTTTTTACTACAGTGTACATGGGAAAAAGTTAGTAATCCCTCTTGTCGTGGGTATCACGAATTTGAAGAAAATAAATTTTTTACCCTAGTTGAACGCCATATACATGTGGTGTTTAATTTATTTTGGGCCTATTTTTAGACCTAAACTTTACTAAACTGAAGTGAACTAAAAAAACTAAACTTTTTGTTTATTTTTTTGTCACTACATCAATGATCAAAACCCTATCAATATTGTATGTTTAGGAAACTAGATGGTGAGACCTTTCCAATGATATATTAATAACTACGAATGGATAGCGGGATCAAAACTTATTAAGTTCGCAAGCTAGGTACGAGCTGAATTGCGAAAAACTAAAATGAACTGAACTTAAGTTGTAAAGGATAGGCCAAAGGCAACATGAGGATCATAAACACACTACATGCCATGTTCATAATTTCACTTTTGTATTTCTTCAATCTAAAAAATTTCTTGTAGATCATATGGTTGAAGTTTTAGCTAGACTATGAGCTAATAGAGTTTCTAGTCCTATAAAAATACAAAATGAATAATAATCAATATTAATTACATCAAAGGGAAATGATATCATATAACACAAAACTTAAAGTAGAAATTAAAGGAGTGGCATGTGCTTCTTGAACTTTGAGATTAGCCAAGCATAGTCACTTTCAACAATGATCTTTCTATAACATGTGTCAAAAGCGCGCCTATTTCCAAAGAGGAAAGGACATCCTTCTGGAGATTCCTACTCAAACTGCTCCAAATGGATAACGTGTTGTACTCCCATCGCTATATAGCACATCCATACCCTCAGAGTCACGAATAACACAACCCCTGCCAAACAACCAAATGTCTGAGCTTTTCGGCGTTAGTGTTAACCTTCCATGTCCCATGAGGTGCAGGGCTCTAACCACCTAGTATATGAGTCATAACATCCTCAATCTTTTCATTGGCTTCTACTATAGGCTTCTACTGTAGGTTTCGACAAAACTTATTGCACCCTTGAAATAATTGGCTAGCTTGGTGAATTTGTCATGTTTAATATTTCACCAATTGTTCCATACAGACTAAGCGCATCCGCGAGAATAATGCTTGAATTGAATCATCAGCCTTTTAGTAATCAGGCCTTCTACCACAGAGTGCAACACGATTTCCGTCATGGCACCTTAAATATCAACCTAATTTAAAATCTCATTGTGTTTGGCAATATTGTATTTGGTTGTCAAAGATATACTCATTAGGTGCCACGTAAACATGCGTACATGGGAAGTGATTTAAGTTTCCATAGCTTTGTCGAACTGGTATAGTCTCGTTGACACGAGTACACCAACCAAACACAATTCACATAACTCCAAAATTTATGATGTGAGAGCCAATATAGGAATTGGCATAGATAGAGGAACTAACATAGAACTGGGTATTTTGAACTGTACTTTAAACTTGGAAAGTTTGGGGTTTGGCGATTAGATCTCTTTTTTGTTGCGATTCTTATATGATTTCCTTAGTTGATTAGGAGATTAATTATTTAGTTTGATAGTTTTCATACATTACTTTTCCAAAATAAAGGCAATAGATGTTAGTTAGAAAAATATATTACACTACTTGGGAACAAGGCAATTAGTTTCCTTATTGTATTAGGCGTTCTAGTTCGCTCAGTTGTCAGTTTTCATATTTCGTAAGAGTTCTTTTATTTTTCGTTTTAAGGTCATATAGGGTTTTATTTCTTTTATTTATTGCATTAGGTTAATTCTATTATATTAAGGACCTTAGGGTTGTAATACAATTAGTTTATAGTGAACGAGAATACAATTTGCGGCTCAAACTTGTGTGTTTGTGTTGTTGGTGGTTGCTAGCCAAAGGAAATATCAATTGCCAAAGGCCTTGTCTTTATAGAGTTGAGTGGGTTTCATCTTTATTTCTGGTGACTCAACGTTTATGAATTAAAAGAAAAGATCTACTATCTTTTATTTCCGCTGTACAAAACTATAATAACCCAAAAAATTGTCTTTGTTTTCGTTACCCCATTTCCTTTATCAGAGGCCCAGTTCCCCATATATGAGTTAAACCCATCAGATTTTCACGCATCAAAGTGGTATAAGATTCGGGTTTTGAAGTTTTTTCAAATTTCAATCAATCCAAGATCATGGCAAGATGATAATAAGAAAGTAGATGATGCTAACAAATAGATCATGAAGCAGATTAAGGCGTGATAGACTATTTCCAGAATGACCCATAGAGAACATTTACAAGAACCTCATTATCCCTACTAGAGGTGGTAACGAGCCAAGCCGAGCCCGAGCTTGGGTAGTCTCGGTTCGGCTCGTTACTTTTTTTTGGTGGGCTCGACTCGAGCTCAAAGCTGGCCGAGCTTTCAAATTCAAACTCAGCTTGACTCATAATTTTTTTTAGTAAGCTTGGCTTGAGCTAAAGCTTGTATGCGCGTGAGCTTTCGAGTTTGCGCTTCCAAGCTCGCGCGCTTCCAAGCTCGAGCTTGAAACGATTATGTTTATAACCTACTGTTTTGTAAGAAATGTCGATTTTTTTCTCTCGTGAATTAGAATGAAAGTTGTAGTCATTTAAAATTGCAAGAGTACTTATGTGTAGAAATCAAAACAACAATAATATTTTACAATTTAAAACCAAAATAAAAACTAAGTCCAAATCTAATCGTCAAATTATTCAAATAAAGAGAAAGACCAAATTCTAAGAAACGTCTTTTGATGGACACTTGATTTGTAGTAGCCTTGTAGTCCATGTTATTTCGCCTTATCATCTTCTGGGAGCTCCTACAAAAAATAGAACAATAAGAAAACCAAAGTGATATTACTAATTATTTTCACATATATAATAATGATAAATTAAAATCCAAATCTTTAAACAAACCTAACGTTCACGAATAGTTATTTCCTTCGTTTGGTCTTCCTTATTATCTTGAAAGAATGCATGTACATAATAAATTAGCTAACATACAACTTAAACATAGTAGATTAAATGCATTTGTTAACAAAGTTTACTTTATTCTTTCTCTTCACTCCATGGAGAGAACGACATCAATCTCCTCCACAAATCAACACTTGTACAATTTCCGAAGTTAAAGAAGCTCTATAAGAGTCAATGGCACGGCTCCCAGCAAGTGGCCTCAGAAGATACTGTGCTGATTGGAATAGCTAATATATCAGCAGTTAATTTAGTCAAAATGCGTAATTTCATCGCTCTATATCTCCACCATTCCAAGGCTTCAAACCTTTCATTTTCATGAGGAATAAAGAATCCCTATTCAAGATATATATCAACTTCAAATTTTCAAATTTCACTAGTTTCATCCCTCCTTAACATTTGTAAAAGCTTAGACAAAGATGGAGTTGTTCCACCACCTATGTTACTTGAACTAGTTCCACTCCCATATTCACCACTTTGCCCCTTATTAGGAGTATACAAAGTCACATACTCATCATAAATTTGAAGCAAACATTTTTTGATAAGTAATTTCAACAGTCTCATTTTCAATCGAGGGTCCAACACTGCCCGTATACCCATGAGTACATTACACTCATACCAATATTGCACTCCTTTAAGCATTTAAAAATGCAATTTGCAATGTCTTCCCCCTTACGTGGAGGCGCCAAATATGAAATGGGTAGTAAGAACCATAAATTCGATCTTTTGAGCTTTTGAACGCCACAAGTCAGTTGTCAAATATATTCAATTCACATCCTTAATCATTTCCATTAGCTTCTTTTTTCTGAGTCATAAGCTTTGAAGGCATCATTTCTTATAGTATGACATGAGACACTCTTCCACTATGGTATTTGCTCATGCTTAAGAATCCAATGTGCACTCTTTTCTCTCATTATGGACATCTCAACCTTACCATCATGTAATGCACTAACAAATCCGGAATAAGTTTATCAGCACTTACATTTGATGGTAAAAAGTTGATCAATTTTTATTGTCTTGCATGTAATTTTCGTTGAGCACAAATATTAAGATGACGCTTCAAATGACTTGTAGGACCACCCTTAGTGACACTTAGAAGTCCTTTGCAATAAGGGAACCTGATGCGAGAGCAGATACAATAGGAGGAACTAACCTAGGAGGAACTACCCTATGAGGAACTGCCTCACGTATTCCTTAAGTGCATGCTTTGGAAAAGATCTTAAGGGAAGTTGTTGCCTTATTTCCTTGGAGGAGAAGTAAGGAAATTAGTTTGATAGTTTTCTTTAGTTATTTATTTTGTATAATTCGAATAAAGGCAATATGCCTAGTTTAGGAAAGTAGTTTCCTTGTTCCCCAAGGATTCTGTTAGGTAGTTCCCTTAGTCGGTTCCCCCAGTTGGCTACTAGTTTCCATATTCCGTAGGTACTCGTTTTCTTTTCGTTTTCCAAGTCGGCTAGGTTTTTATTTCTTTTCCTTATTGCATTAGGAGTACTCTACTATATAAAGAGAGCATACGGTTGTATTCAAAGGCAAGACATTGATTAATAAGAATACAAAATTCAGCTCAAACTTTGTGTTTAGTTGTTCGTGGTTGCTAACCAAAGGAAATCTTGATTCTTGATGGCTTTGCCTTAGAGTTGAGTGGTTTTCTTCTTTGTTTGCCGGTGACTTAGTCTTAAGGATTCAGAGGGAAGATCTACTATCTTTTACTTTTCGTTAAATTCAATTTCCGCTGCAAATAAACTAAAGAAACCCAAAAATAGTGTTCTTTACTCGTTTTTACCTTGTTCCCCCGTCAGACACCCAGTTCCCCCCAAACCGCGAGTTAACCCTCAACGTTTTCACGCATCAAAGTGGTACCAGAGCTTAAGTTGTGACTTTTGTGTTGGGTGTTGTTGAATTTCTTAGTCATGGGTGAAGGAAAAACTAATGTTAGTAAGCAACTTGCTAATCTAACAAAAGATTTCGCTACTATGATGACCATGTTGAGTGAACAAATTAAGGTGACAAATAACTTGGGTAGCAAGGTGGAGGCTACTGAAAGGAGCTTCATGGAGCATCGTGAAGCAATGGATGGGTTAGTCCGCACATCAATCTCAGGTCGTCCAGGTAGAACCATTGGAAGCAGTGGTGGTTTTAGTGGATTTCATGGAGAAGATGACGAAACCGAGGGTTTTGTTCATGCACGATGTCAACCCCATGATGATGATAGAAGCATGAAGTTAGATCTACCAGAATATAGTGGTGGTAGTGATCCAGAGGTGCTTTTGGAGTGGATTCGAAGAGTTGAAAGAATTTTCGAGTTCAAGGACTATGATGATCGCAGGCGTTGCAAAGTGGTTGTCCTTAAACTCACTGATTTTGCTGAGTTATGGTTTTCTAGTGACTCTAAGAAGCGTGAGGCAGTAGGGAAGGAGAAGATCAAGTCGTGAGAGAAGTTAAAGAAGAACTTGAAGAAGAGATTCCTACCCGAGGACTACTTGCAAGAGTGTTACATGAAGGCTTCTACTTTGAAGTAAGGTGTTGGATCCGTGGAGAATTACACACGTGAATTTGAGAGACTTTCCATGATTTGTGATATTCAAGAGAGGCCTGAACAAAAGAAAGCTCGTTACATGGGTGGTTTGGATTCTAAAATCTATGAGAGATTGGAGTTACAACCACAATTTTCATATGAAGATATGTGTAAAATTGCGTTCAAGATTGAAAAGCAATTGAAAGCTAAGAAGATTATTGAACCTAAACTTTATGTTAAGGGTTCAAATTATTTTAAGACTGGTCCAAGTACATCAAACACGTCAAGTGCAGCCTCAAACGTGTTAGAGAAGGATTCCGTGGGCAGGGGAACTATGCGCAGTTCTTGGGAACCACCTGCCAAGAGGGAACTAGTTTTCAGAAAGGAACCAGGTACAAGCAGGGAACAAGACAGAAACAATAAGAAGTGTTACCGATGCCAAGGTTATGGTCACTTCAAGTCTGAATGTCCTCAAGCTCGTGCTATGACCTTGAAGGAGATTGAAAAGATAGATGAATATTACCAACATGTTGAAGATGTTCCAGAAGACGAAGATGAAGAGCAAGAGGTCGTCTTTCATGGAGAAAGCTTGGTGATTCGTAGAGCACTCAATGTTCAGCCTTTGAAGGAGGAGGAACAAAGGGAGCAACTTTTCCACACACGTTGCCTTGTTAATGGTAAGCGTTACAATATTATTATTGATAGTGGAAGTTGTACCAATGTTGTTGCATCTAATCTTGTTGAGGAGTTAACATTACCTACTACTAAGCATCCTAGACCTTATTCTTTGAGATGGTTGAATAAGAGTAATGATGTGAAGGTGACTAAGCAAGCTTTAATTTCCTTTGATATGGGGAAAGTTTATTCTGATAAGGTTCTTTGTGACGTGATA
>ONZK01003095.1:5426-25432 GCA_900322385.1 Pharnaceum exiguum
GACAGTTTCGTCATTTGGCACATAGGACCGGCCCAAAAATGGCAACAAAAAGATAAAATAAGACCAGCCCAGTAAGAAAACCAAGAAGATAATTAAAGACCAGAGAGAGTACCGAATACCAATTAACTAAACGCTAGGGAATCAATAATAATATAATATCATGAATCGTCAAAAAGTTTTAAATTCTTGCCTTTTTTAGTTTATTAAAAATTGAAGTAGAGAAGCTTGTGTAATGATGTATCCACTTGCTAGTTTCTACTATGATGCCCCCTTCCACCTTATGAATATTTTTCGTTGATGATGCACTTGGTCGTACTCGACCTAGGATTATCTTTAGTTAGTTTAGAGCTCGTTTGTTTGCCGTAACTTTCCCAAGGGAAACTTAGTTTCCTGGAAATTTGAAATTTTGCAATTGTTTGGTTTGCCAAAAAAGCATGGGAAAGTAAATCCCATAGGATTCTAATTCCCATAAGTTGTAGGAATTTGAACACCTTGCCTCCCCTAGGTAAAAGAAGAATCCCATGTCCCAAAAATACCATGATATTTGTCTTGTCAACCAAACACAAATATCATAAATCCCATGATTTAAACTTTCCTATTAAAAATGTCTTTCCCATGGGATTTATATTCCTATGAGTAACCAAATGAGGCCTTAGTTTAAAGGACTATGCCCCCTTCACACAAAAATAAAATTGAAGTACAGAAATTTAAGAATTAATTTAAAATCTCTGATGTATACCTATGAACTGTCACGGTGTAAGACTCTTGGTCTATTAACAGGCTAATAGCACAAGCTTAAGCTCTATGATTACTCAATTACAAAAACCTTGTGTGAGAAATGCAACAAGGAGTAGCCAAGATGACACACGAAAAGCCACACGCTGTTTGCATACCATACCCTGCCCAAGGTCACATCACTCCAATGCTCAACCTTGCCAAACTCCTTCACTTCAAGTTCAACTTCCACATAACTTTTGTCAATACCGAACACAACCACCGTCGCCTGCTTCACTCTCAAGGGCCTACCTCCCTCGAAGGCCTCCCTTCTTTTCACTTCGAGACTATTGCTGATGGCCTCCCTTCGTCAGACCCTAATGTCACACAAGATATCCCTGCTTTGTCTTCCTATTTTAGCAAGAATGGCCATAACCATCTCAAGGAGCTTCTTCTGAGACTCGGTGCACGAAGTCCAAAAGTAAAATTCATTATCTCAGATTGTGCAATGACTTTCAGTTTAGATGTTGCGATAGAGATGGGTATGCCGTTAGTGTTCCTTTGGACTGCAAGTGCTTGTTCTTTCGTAGGATACGCTCAGTATAGTCGACTTCTTGACGAAGGAATCATACCACTCAAAGGTATGTACATGACTTTTTTGTTATCATAGATGATGAACATAAAATCGTTACTTCTTTTACTTTTATCTGAGAACAAAAATGTCTGTCCGTACTTCAAAAACAAAAAAAAAAAAAAACTCTGTCGGTTGTCATTTGTCATTTGTTAAAGGAAAACAAACGGTAGTTAAGACTTCAGAGGATGCATGCCATTTGTCAAATGCTTTACATCCACCTCATATTCGAATCAGAATGATCATATGATTGACTTTTGAAATAAAGTGTGACCATATATTTCTTTATAAAAAAAAAGAGTACCGAGTATGTTACAAGTTATCTCATAAATGCAAGTTTATCCTTACAACTTAGTTATGAGTAGACACAAATGTTTATGCATGAGGGCAAATTTATCTCTATAACTCACTTGAAACTCTTCACAAATTTCTATGTATACTACATCATCTTACAACTGTATTTTCACTTCCATATTATCCCTACAACTTTGTTACAACTCCTTTAAATTTTTGTAAATGTTTTGTTTTTAAAAATAAAGTTTAGATGGGTCTAATTATTTTAGGAGAAATATAATATAATAATTAACTAACATTTATTAAAAAAGAGAGAGAAAGTTGTAAAGAGAGGTATTCATATCTTGCAACTTTGTGAGAGTTGTATCAAGATTATCCCTACAACTTGGGTTACAACTCGCTTGCAAACCACTAAAGTTGTAGAGATAAAGTTGTCAATTATATTTCACTTTCACGTACATTATCTTTACAACTTTACATAACTCATTTAAATATGTGCCATTTATTATCATTGAACTAATTAAACAATTTCCAATTTTCAATCATATTATTTATTATTATTATTTTAATTTGAATGGGTATAATATTTTGAGAGGAGAAAAAACAATTTAATAATAAAACATTAAATGGAAGAGAGAAATATAGAGTTGCAAGCCGAGGTACATTATTGCAACTTAAAGTTGTTAAAATATTATCCCTGCAAGTTTGGTTACAAATTCTGTGATTTTCTTACAAGTAAATAAAGTTGTAGGGATAAACTTTTCTTAAATGAGTACAGATTTTACTTTTCCGATAATGTTGATTTTTAAGACATTACCTTTGATACACCAAATAAAATTCATTAATTTTTAGGTTCATCAGATTGTAGAGCTTTACAATACTTATAACTAGTCACATTTTAAATACCATTTCTCAGTCATAAATTTACTCGGTTACCAAGTTTTCAAATGGTGCACCAAAGACTTGTTAACCAAAATTAGTGGTTAAATTGGACCGTAAAAATAAATGTGATATATGTTGACAAAAGGAAATTGAAAAATTGATTCAGTATTATATTTGTTGGCAAGACCCTAATAACTTTTATAGCTTATTTTCAATTCAGTTCAGTTTAATTCATTTCATCTCTTTTTTTTTTATTGTAATAAGTTGTGACACTGGTATCCATTCGTAATTCTTTATATCTCATTGAAAAGGTCTTCCTATATAGTTTCATAGAAAGCTGATATTGATAGGGTATTAATAAGTAATTGTATGTCGAACTATTAAACAAAAAGTTAAGTTCAATTATTAGAAGTCAGTAAAGCTTAAGCTTAGTTCAGCTGAGTTATTACAAGTTCAGTTTAATTCAACTCAATTCAATTAAGTCACTTCTTTAAAAGTCGAAAATACCATGCATGCCTTAAACCATAAATTGATTAATCCCTCTACCTCCGTCTCATAAACATATTACTCCTTTTTATATTTGTTTTTCCTCTTTTGCATGTTTCTAAATATTATTCGGATTCCTTTTCTATATCAAATCCTCTTTTTCTTGTCTCTCATTAATCAACACTATCCACATTCACTTTTTTTTTTTTTAAATTGATTTCATTTCATTTAACAATAAATTCTAAAGTGCTTACATTAGACTCTCCCTTATTTAAAATGAGGAATAATAAAAACACGAAACTGTATGTTTCTATAATGTCCTAATTAGACCTGGCAATCGGTTCGGTCGGTCGGGTTTCGGGTTCGGTCATTTCGGGTTCGGTTTTTTTCGGGTTCGGTCATTTTCGGTTTGTACTTTTCGGGTCGGGTTCCGGTCGGGTCGGGTTTGACCCAATGGGTTGCATATTTTGTTTTGTTTGATAAAAATATTATTTTATCAATATTTTATTAATATTTAAACATTTTTTCAATATTTTTTTTTAAAATATTATTATTTTATTATATTTTAATAAATTAAAATTGTGAAATACAACCTCCGTCTCAATTTGTTCTTTAGGTTTGAGATTGCCACAAGTTTTTATGTAGTGGGCCATTTTCTTGTAATTTACTATAGTGCCCTTGTGTGTGTGGGAAATGGTGGGAAATGGTAGGTAAAAAAGTAGTAATTAGGATCAACTAGTAGGGGCAAAGTTGTTATTTTTCCAAAATAAACATACCAAATAAAGAAACCATAAGAACAAATTGATACATCCTAAAAAGGAATACCTCAAGAACAAAATGAGACGGAGGTTGTATACATTTATAAATATTTTATTGGACAAACGGGTCGTTTCGGTCGGTTTCGGGTTCAACCCAGATTTTACCGGTTTTTTCGAGTTCGGTCAGTTTCGGGTTCGGTCAAATTTTTCGTGTTCATGACCCAGGTTTTTCGGGTCGGTTTTTCGGATCATACCGGGTCGGGTAAATTTCTGCCGGGTCTAGTCCTAATCCATTCGTACACGAATGATTTACATAAAATAATTAAGCTTCATTTTTTGCTAGATAATTTCAAATTATGATGTTCCAATGGGATGCACTTTCTACATGAATCCTATGAATACTTTTTCATGCAATCTCTTTAATCATCCGAGGTCTGCGCTTGAAACTTCTTGGCTTCTTGCATTCCTCTCTTTCCAAACACTGTGGGTGAGTTTGGGGTTGCTGTGAAGTGCTGTGCGTAGCTGTGAGGTGCTGCATCTGTGGCAGAAAGTGCTTTCACCTACAGCTGTGGAATAGGTGAGGTGAAAAAAGAGCTTTCAAATCTTATTTTTGGAAAGTGCTTTCCCTCAAAGCACTTTTAAAAAAATTGCCAAACACCCCAAACAAATAAAAGTGCTGCCGAAAGCACTTCAACCTCAACCCCAAACGCACCCTGTGTGTACTACCGTAACGTAGAGGACACTGATTATAGGACAAGTTTCTTGGAAGATTTTTCTCTCGCATTCTTTACCATCCATTCACTGATAGAGAGCCAATCTTGTTGGTGCAAAGTCTTTTTTTATACATCTCCACATCAGAGCAAGCAAATGAAAGCTGATTTACCATTTTATTACGGGTCATGCTATAGTTAGCCGTGAGATTTTGGCATATGGTTAAGACCGAGCTCTAATAAACAATAAGTCTCGAGTTCGAGGTCCTTCTCTCGATCTCTCCCATGATTGTAAGGGTCGAGACTCGAGAGTGACTTGTTATAAACCAAAAATTCATCGCGAGGGCCTACATGATTAGTATTGATTGAAAGTTTCTAAGCATCAAAATAAAATAAAAAATCGGCCCACCATTGGATGTTCCCCATATGTTGAACTAGCGTCACGATCGAGATAAAAGGTGAAATTGTTGGAAATAATCTCTACTTCGTCCGATTATCTCAAATTAATTTTTAATTCAAATATTGTTAGGAATAATCCATACTTCAGCCCTTGTACCCCGGAACGATCCAATGACATTTTAAAAATATGTCAAATTATCCATTAGAATTAATGTATTTCATAGTCAAACATTAAAATTGAAGGCTTCGCGCTAGGTTTAATTAAGCAAAAAAATCGTTGTAAAACTTAATTAGATCGTTTCGAGTTATAAGGGTCCAAGTAGGGATCATTCCCAGCAATTTTTGAAATAGGGATTATTTTGGGATAATCGGCCAAAGTAGGGATTATTCCCAACAATTTCGCCAAAATAAAATGCTACCGGCAGCATTGGATCTAATATAATACTCTAATTCTTAGGTATATCTGGTGTACACGTACATCTATCATTACGACATATATTACTAGTTACATTTTTAATGTCATTAGTCAGTCTCTTTATTATTAGTCATAAATCTATGATATGTATCAAAGAATTGCTGGTGGTTCGAACCCCATCATAACGAAATGACTGGAAAATAGGATGGGCAAGCAATTACACTCACTGAGTTTCCAATGGGCAATCAACGAACTCAAAAAAAAAGACTACCGGATTACTGTCGGTCTATTGTGCATCAGTGTAACACCTGGTGACACATTGGTATTAAAAAAATCAGCGTGATCACGAGTATTTATATAACTAATGAGTTTGGTAACTAATAGTAATTTTTATATGACTAATATTACTTGTCATATAGATATGATTAACAGAGATTTCTGACTAATTGTCATATACACAAGGTGTAGACTAGATCTAAAGACTGGACTTAGTTTCGAGTAGATCAAAACGTTCTCTCAAAGAGTTACGATGAATTAAGGTGCTAATTTGTGAATTTAAGGGATATAATTGAAAGTTAATCAGTTAAAATTTTCCGAAAGAGAAAGAAAATCAATCTGTATAAAATGGTCTGGCCTTCTTGTTAATGGCCCGAGCCTGCTCGACGGCCATCTCAACGGCAGCAAAAGCTGCGACCTTACTTCTTAACGGCGGCGATCTTTGGAGGGGCATTTGGTAAAGTGCAATGGGTTGTGAAGTTGTGAAAATGAGAATAAATAGATTCTATATTTTGTTCGATAAACTCATTATTGTCCTTAAATTGCTTATTATGTCTAAATCAATCCGGCAAAATAATTAACTCACACCCAAACTAATGCATTAAAAGTCTTATTTCACCACCACAATAACCTACGCAACACTTCTTCTATAAAGTGCTGAAGTAATTTCTCTCCTGACTGTTTAAACCCCTCATCCAAAAGGTAGCAGCTCTCTAGTTATTCAACTTGCTATGCATTCTTACATTTACCCCCATATTAATAATCGAGTTCATTTAAGTTATTTTAATGTGGTTTATTCTAATTCATTGTAGTAAAGTTCAGCATAACATGAACCAAATGATATGATATTTATAATTTTAATGTACTACGTAAGTGAAGTCATGCATATAATGGTCTTATTATATATTTAAAACAGATGCTAGTGAAAGAAACTATTTAGAGAAGGTCATAGATGGAGTTCCAGGCATGGAAGGCATTTGTTTAAAGGTTTTACCAAGTTTTGTGAGGACAACATCGAAGGATGACATATTTATCAATATCTTCATTCGTAGAATACAGCGGCTCTGCAATGCTTCGGCGCCTATTATCTTTCATACATTTGAAGCCTTGGAGCATGATGTTCTTCAAGCCATTACGTCTATGTGTCGATCTCAAGTCTACCCTATTGGCCCACTACATCTACTATATCAAGAAATAGATGATAAACAGAATTTTGTACAATCAAACTTGTGGCAAGAAGATTCTGATTGCTTAAAATGGCTTGATTCAAAGCCTCCTAACTCTGTGCTCTATATAAATTTCGGGAGTGTCACGGTCACCAATTCCCATAATTTTACTGAGATGGCTTGGGGATTTGCTAATAGTGATCAAAATTTTCTCTGGGTGATCAGACCTGACCTTGTCTCCGGAGAATATACACTACTGCCGCACGAGTTTCAAACAAAGACCAAAGGGAAAGGCTTTATAGCAAATTGGTGCAACCAAAAAACTGTATTAAGACACCCGTCCATTGCAGGTTTTGTAACACATTGTGGGTGGAATTCTATACTAGAAAGCTTGTCCAATGGTGTACCCATGATATGTTGGCCTTACTTTGCTGATCAAATGACAAATTGTTGGTTTAGCTGTCAGAAATGGGGTGTTGGTCTTCAACTAGACAATGTTGTTAAAAGGGGCCAAGTTGAGCAATTAGTACGAGAGTTGATGTTAGGGGAGAAAGGTAAAGAGATGAAGAGAAGAGCAATGGAGTGGGAAGTCCTAGCAAAGGAGGCTGCGATAAGTCCTAATGGGTCATCCTTGCACAATTTGGATAAACTGATTAAGCAACTCTCCATTGATAGCTAAGTTACTTTCTCATAATTAATTGTGTCAATTTTAGTTTTGTCTTGGACAAGGAAAAATTGATGTAATTGAATAATTTGAATAATCTTGCAAAATAATAAAATCTCCTTTGTTGCTAACCCAGCACTAATCGTGGCTACATTACTTGATCTCTAGCAGACTAACATTATGTAAAAAGTAAACTTACTAGACATGAGAAACCCGAATTTGTTAATGAAATGATTTGTAAAAAAAGAGTGACCATGACCCCCTTAGGAATATTTGTGTACTATATGATGGATGATGCTACATTATGTATTAGGAGTAAGTCCCTAGATACTTGAAGGATCCGATCCTCTTCTGCAACTAGACCAATATTCAGCAACAAGTTTAGCAAAAGCAGAGTTCCTTTGCATAAGCTGAGAAGGTTCATCATATTCCAGCATTTCACCTGCAAGCAAATAGGCAAAACAGAGTGAACATATATAAAAGTAAAACATTATTGCTTACACGCAAAGTCACAAAACAGTACCTTCGACTTTACTCGCTCATGCATTTTTATTCAGTTTAATCAAGCTCATTATTACTGGATCTAATTTAATAACTTCTCTTTTAGCTCAATTTACTAGAAAGTGAAATACATAGGGTGTGGGTGTAGATAAAAAGGAAAAATCAAAGCATACCATAAGACAGGACCATAACCATGTCACTGTCAATTACTGTGGGAACCCTGTGAGCCACTGTTATGACTGTGCATTCTGAGAATTCTTCTCTTATGATTTTCTGAAGAATTGCATCTGTGGCTGAGTCTATTGAAGCTGTTGCTTCATCTAAGACCAGAATTTTGTTTCTCTTTAGGATGACTCTTCCAAGACATAATAATTGGCGCTGCCCCATGCTCCAGTTTTCACCTTCGTCCCCAACTGTATATACACGAACACAATATCGATAAGTGGGCATCCTAAATTCTACTACGATGTTAGGTACTCCCTCTCTCTGGAAGTAATCTTCGACTAGTTAGTCCAATTTTAGAAATAATGTTAACTATGGTAAATTTTGAGCAAAGGGAATAGAAAATATTAAAAGAAGGGAAGACAGAAATACGAGTTTTGGAGCGGCTTCTCAGTAAACTAACCTGAAGAGTCCAATTGTTTTGGCAGAGCACTTATAGTATGCTTAAGTTGACACTTCGCTAGTGCCTGATAAGTTACAAAGAACACACTAATATGTCAGACTTGAAGTGAACATATACTTCCTATGAAAATGTGATGGATATACTTCTGATGTAATAAAATAACATAGACTTGGAACTGTTAATGTTCGTGTTTAATGGGCCAAGAGATGTTCACAACACTATAGAGGTTCCAACCTAAAATCAATTGGTGATAGATGGAAGGGTCCTCTAGGCCCTCACTGAAATGCCTCTTATTGGCATTTGTTGCCTCTTACTGAACTGTGTGGGATAGGGGAAATGTACAGGCCCAAGGCCCGCTCTGATACCATGTTAATGTTTGTGTTTAAGGGCCAAGAGATGTTCACAACACTAGAGAGGTTCCAATCTAAAACCCATTTGAGACCATAGAAATTTAAGGCTTTCTTCAATGGTTGCGAATGGAGTGCCACAATCCCATTTCTCTCTTCGCTAGGATGTCAGCAGGTTAGGCAGCGGTAAGGTTTTTATATTCAGTGGAAGGCGGAAACTCTGCCCCAACCAAGTGAAACTAAGAGTCTGAAAGAGTGAACGATCTGATCTAAAGGAAAGGGTGTTAACCCGCGGAGAGCGGTTCCACTCCTTCCTTCTTTCTTCGATCGGAATACGAATGAGATCAAAAAGGCCATCGGAAAAAAAGCGGTTTCGGTCTTGCGACCGTACTCCCCAGGCCCGGACGGGATACTAGTCTTGCTGCTCCTGCTATGCTTATGAGGGGTAAGAAAGTGGTGCTACTGGCAAGCAAGCTCGAACGATAAAGGATGTCAGTCTCGTCCTAAGCAGTTTCGATTAGGAGAAGCAAATTCACAGCTAATAACATTGATTCAATTGACGGTCGTCTTTCAGATTCACCTCGAGGCACCTCCGAAATTGGTGATAGGTGGAGGGGTAATTGAAAACATCTCAAGGCATAAAGTCCCAATATATCTCTCAACACTAGTCTCTTGGTGTAGATACGAGCTGGTGAAGTTGATGCAAAGGATCGATGCTGATGGTAATTGAAAATGGACTTGATCTTCACTGTAACAAAATACCTGACTGAATAGTTACACTAGCTGATAGTAGTATTGCGAAAAAGGATAAAAGATTCTTATAGTAATTACCTCCCATATTTCAGCATCTGAGTAGAGCTTAAGAGGGTCCAAGTTAGACCTTATGCTTCCACGAAACAGAGTTGGCTCCTGGGGAATAATGCTCAGTTTAGTTCGCAAATCTTTTAGGCCAATGGAGCATATGTCAATGCCATCTATACAAATGCCTCCACTGTGAGGCTCTACAAGTCTGAACAATGCGCCTATTAGTGTTGTCTTTCCACTGCCCGTTCTCCCAACCACTCCGACTCTCCTACCACCTTCAAAAGTACAGGTGATTCCCTTGAGGACCAATGGTGCATTTGGTTGATACTGTATCTGAATGGTGAAATCAAAGAAACCGCAAAGACAAACTAATTAATGTACCACAAACACATCATACATAATCAAAAGCTTTGTTCAAGCCCTTTTCATCATTTTTAGTACCTTGAGATCTTGCAACTCTATCGTGCCCTTTGGTGGCCAGAAAGATGGAGGTCTATTTCCCGGAACAATAGCTTGTGGCTCGGGATTTATGTGCATATACTGCTTAATCCTTTCGACAGAAATTATGTGGTTCGCAATTTTACAATAATATTGAATCATGAAAACATGAGTATTCTTCAAAACCATCGCATAAGAAAGAGAAAGACCCACAAATCCTGCAAGGATAAATAGCTGAAGTACGTTTTTAAACAAAAATGTGTGGCAAGCTAAAGAGGACTATGTGTACCTGGTGAAACGTATCCCTTAGGAAGTAAAATGAAGAGGAAAGCTACGGTGAACAATGTCATATTTTGAAGAGCCTCAATTCTGAAAGTCAACCACTCCATTGCCGCATTTGAGTAAAAGAATAGCTTAGCATCAGTATCAACAAGCTTCAAGTAGTTGCGGAAGAGTTGGTCTGCCTTCCTGAATGCCCTGATACTGATGACTCCCTGTGAAGTCTCGGCTGCATAATTCATTATTGGAGCTTTTGTGGTTCCGTTGAGACGAATCATCTCTCTAGCAGAAGCTAGATATTTATCCTGAAATATTTATGCAAAGATGTACAGAAGTTGTATGCAAACTGTATGAATATTGAAGAAAAATAAGACAGTGCTGACTACTAATATATGCAGCTACCTGAAAATACTTTCCCATCACTAAGGTCAGGATTCCCAAAACTAGAACTTGCCATGTAATCAAGGACATGATCAAAACCATTCCAAATAGCACTGTGCCTCCAGCCACCACAAAGGCAATCTCAAAGGGCATTTCAAAATCCAAAATACTGAGGTCTGATGATAGCTGCAGTAGAAGAGCATGAGCAAAAAAAATGAACTCATTATACCGAAAATTAAGCTCAACATAGTAAGTATTTCCACTACATCATTAAAAGATTTTTTTTTTGCATACTCGTGTTAAGATCCGTCCAATGGGTGTGGAGTCGAAATAGAACATAGGGGCTGTGAATAATGAGTTCATGAAACCCTCAAAAAAAGCTTTGGAAGCTTTCAGGCCTTTGGCAACTGTAAACAAAGACCTTAGGTGGATAAACACTATACTGAGTGTGGACAGCCCTGCATAAACAGCGATTAAGATACCGATATTCATATTTGGCAACTCAACTGCGTAAGCTAGCCAATACCGAGAAGCAGACTGGAAAGCGACAAAGAGACATTGGGAAATGACACTCAAACAAAGAACAATTTGTGCCTTTGAGACCGTAACATAATCTAAGTAAGGTTTCCATCCTGCATCTCCGGTTTCTGTTTTTTCGTCTTCTGTTATCTGCCCATCTGAACACTTGACTAAATTATTTTCTTCTGTATGTGACGCGGTGCAATCTATGTCGTCTATGTGGTGGTCAGTTGTTTCATTCTTGGGGTCCCTCTTGCCTTCAGTGTAAGCATTACCAACTTCAGTTGCTGCTTTGTTATGAGCATTGACAAGCTGTTCAAATGTTCTTCCTGCCTTCAAAAGTTTGTCGTAGGTTCCACGTTGGGCAAGTTCCCCATTCCTCATAACCTGTACAGCATAATTTTGTTATTTCAGATATTACTTACGTTGTTATCCTGGATGGAATAATGCTTGGCTGCTCCAAAGGTAGTTTTCATCAAACTAGAACCATTTAGGATGAAATGCCTACCCAAATTTGATCGACTTGGGACAGGAACTCTACTTGATGTGTGACTAGAATCATTGTCTTTTTGGCTAGAGAAGTCATGACACAGTCCTGAAATACGCATCAACTAGTTAATATAGTGAATATTGGACGTTTCATGATTTATCATGATGTACCAAATAGGTACTTTACTTTGAATAAAGTGGCTGCAGTGTGTGCATCAACTGCACTGAATGGATCATCCAGGAGATATAAGTCAGCATCGCTATAAACGGCTCGGGCCAGCTGTATTCGCTGCTTCTGACCTCCGCTTAAATTTATTCCTCTCTGCCCAATCACTGTGAGATCTCCGTGGCTGAAGTTACTGATGTCTTTGTCCAAGGCACACGCAATGATGGCTCTCTCATATCGATCTTTATCCATTGATGATCCAAAAAGTATGTTATCACGAACTGTCCCACTTTGTATCCAAGCACTTTGTGAGACATAAGCAATCGACCCACATACATTCATCTGAGTAAGACAGGGTAAGATGAAAACCTACATACTAATATGTTAATCTAATATGGAGGACCATTAACGGCAAGAAAAACTTACCTGACCTGATACTTTTGGAATCTCGCCAAGAATAGCATGTAATAGAGATGATTTTCCAGCTCCAACAGGCCCACAGATTGCAACTTTCTCACCATTCTGGACCTTTAAGAATAAGTTTCTTAAGGTCAGTAATGCTGTTTCTGAAGTCCAACTGAAGTTTCCATCTCGTACTTCCAACCTTATGCCTTGATGATTAACATCTTGTTTCCTGTCATGTGTGTCAAACGCAAATTTGTCTTCTAGCAAAAACTTATTTATTCTATCAAAAGAAACCTTGATTTGGATCATTGAGGAGATAGCATTGGGGAGCAGGACAACCGGCTCTGCTACGACTTCTAGAGCTGCTAGTATAGTGAATGTAGTCACAGCATCTAAGGGTTCTCCGCGGAAATAGGAACATCCCCAAAAGGCCAAGGAAGAGATCATAGTTGGTGAAAACCAAAACAAAGCTGTGCTATTGGCTCTATATTGCTGCACATTTCTTAGCAATTTGACCTCTTCATCCCTTAGGGAATTTATAAGCTTCAGGAAATGTTCTTCCCAAGATTGTAACTTTATGATCTTCATACCACTGAGTATCTCTGAGGTTAATCTCAGTCGCTTATCCTGCACTGCCATAGATTTAGCCTGGAAGGTTTGGAGTTTTTTGGCAAATGGTATATTCAGTATCCCGCAAATGACGAGAGGGACTACGGCAGGTATCGCGCAAAGACCTAGGACCCCCACCAGAACACATATGGATAAGATAAGCTGCAAAGGCAAAGACCAAGAAGAATGGAACCACCAGGCGAGTTCACCCATTCGGTAAGCATCGACCATTATGTAGTTAACCACTTCACCTGTTGAATGCATTTTCTTTCCTAAGGTAGACAGCTTGAGCTGTTTTTGATAAACTGCTACCATTAAAGCAGATCGTATTCTCAATCCAGACCTCCTTGCATAAAAGGCCCATTGCCTATGCGACAAAGACTCGATCACCTTAACCATGACCAAACACCCTAGCAATAGCAGACCTCGGTCCAAATTCTGCTCATTGCTATTTGAGTATGCAACAAAAGCATAGAGTAGCAGGGGTGAAGCCACAACAGTAACTGTTCTTAACAATGCTAAAATGGCTACGCATAACATCTCTCTTGAATATACCATGGCTAAGACTGTAGTGACCAAATTTTTCCCTTTTCTGCTATGGCCGGCCTCCATCAGTGTATTCCATGATTCACTAAATTTCTTGTAGGCGAGTTCTGCTTCATCTTCCCTAAAGACAGAAGGTATGTCCTCAAGAGCTAGAGGTTTTGAGAAGCCCAACAGAAGTAATGGATTGATCCAAGAAAAGGTCATTTTGTTCAGGATATTCCTCTTCAAATGCACAGACGTTCCGGTTGTTTTTCCTGATAAGAGAGGTTCTGATGCAGAATCTGTTTCAGTGCACTCAACAGGTGCATGGCGGAGTTGATTAACAGCACAAGCAACAAGCAAACCGTTTACAAGCCATTGCACAACATCAAAAATATGAAGTTCATGTTTCAGTAATAGCTCAATGTCCAAAACTGAAACAAGAACAAAAAAAGATGTGCACCAAGTTGCCATGAGAACCCTGAACTGTTTCAAACCTTGAACAATCAAAGACAATGCTAATGAAAACCATAAGATCCCCCTAAAAATGCAAAATTGCCAAGATACTGTCACGGGTCCTCGAGTACCTTCCAATAGGTCCCACGATCCAACACCAAAATATGCAATACTTATAAGCATGCAACATATTGAAACTACTACATTGGAAAGATTCCATCTTGCGCAACGACTGTGGTTGCGTTCTCCTCTAGACATTCCTACAAAGAACAGTACAGAGAAGATCAAGAGGAACAGAATATTTACCGAGTCAATTGCCATTTTGAGAAACGCAAATGAACCCCAATCTTGTTTCCCGAAGTCCATTACTGATAATGGCCCTGCAAATGGACCGAAACAGAACAAGTTAGACAATCTCTGCCTTTATGTTGCACAAGTTACACCTCTCAGGAAAACGTGGATAGCTCTACTGACAACATAAGCACTTCCAGGAGACATGCGAAGTATTTCAGATGCTGAAGTAGTTGATTGACAAATGCATGGAACGTTCATTGCAGAACCCCCAAACCCAATTGTATTTAATTAGAATGATAAAAAGAACAGAAAAGTTCAATTTAGAATTGATTAGCGTTTGCTCAACGTGAATTGGCAATGCAAGAATATTTGCATCTGTTTATTCAGCCACGAACTACTAATCCAATTCCTTTAGTAACTAGTAAGCCACGTCTTCTGTACTTGATTTTGTTAGCCTGTGTAATCTAAGCTTAACAATTCAGACAGTGGTAATTTGAGACTGTTCTTTCTCGTACGAGTACATTGTTTTTGTTATTTGAATTTCAATGCTCTAATTTTTCTGCTCCCGCAGCTATGAACAATGAACTGGCTGCCAATTTAAAATTTATATTTATACATTACACATATGCACTAAATAGAAACACTAGTAATTTAATGAAAACAGTGAACGAATGCGGAACATATATGTATGTCATTACCTTGGAAACACGGTGAAAGGCAATCCAGAATTCCAGAATCACCGGCTCTTGGCATGTGTACGTACGTGTATATATTTGAGAGTGATTATGAAGCTCGGCAAGGCAGCTATGTTTTGTGTTCCTTGGTCACTACTCACTAGTAAGTCACCCACACACGAATAGACGTGCGTGCTTCACAGTAAGGGTAGGACGGAGGAAGGAGTATTTTAAACGTACATGCTTCACACGACTGTTTAGAAAATTAAGGTTCGAGCTACCAGACTTCGAAGTAAATGATTACTTGCGATCTTCTTGATTGTTTCGCATTGTTAATTTTAAGAGTAGTGATGCACAACGAGGGTGTAGGGTGTTGTCCTACATGTACAAAAACATAAATTTGACGTTTATGGCAACAAAAAAGGTCGTTGCGAAAAACGCAATGTCGTTGCAAAAAAGGTTTTTCGCAACGACTTTATCGTTGCAAGGGTCGTTGCGCGTCATGGCGTCGCGAAAGACAAAGCAACGATAATTTTCGTTGCGAAAAAGATCTTTTTGGCAACGACAATTACCGTTGCCATAGATTTGTCGTTGCGAAAAAGATCTCTTTTGCAACGATAAAAGATCTCTTTTGCAACGAATAAAGTCGTTGTGAAAAACGTTTTTCGCAACGACATCGATGTCGTTGCAAAAGATAAATGTTTTTCTCCACGGAAATTGTCGTTGCGAAAAAGAGCTGTCTATTTAAAAAAAAAAATCATAGCCAAGCTTTAATAAGCATTAGCTAGGCCACTGTTAGACGATAACCACTACAAAATTTACAAATAAAATTTTATTGATTAAATAATGATATTTACATTACAGTTTTCTATGAACTATTTTACATTGATCAATAAATGGAAATCAAACAACTACACCTAAATTAATTCCAGCCTAAATAAACCAATTGAAAATGTAAAAATCCCATGGATTGCTAATTGCCTTAGAGATATCTTCCTACTCAAATCTTCTTACTTGTCTCTTCATTAAGACCCTCATATGAAGTCCCTGAAAGAAAAAATACACAGAGAGCATAACAAGATTATCATATGTATATATAGAACATAGAAATGACATGAAAAAAAGAGACATTATCATTCTTACAACAATCAAAATCAAAAAAGACTAGAAAAAGAGGGATGATACTTGTTGTAATTAATTACCAAACACATCAGATCACCACAATGCCATCAAAGGTAAATTTTTAGTATATAAAAGGTGACAAGGGATCGGCTTGACAACCTTTTCACCGATTTTTTTTCTGAAGTTTTAAAAGGAGAAGACATTTGGGATCATATTCGTCAAGCATCATGTAGAAACAATTTAAAGTACATACACATGCACCATATCATGTAGCTTTGCATTTGCATCGACAAGAAAAGAAGTGACAATAGTCCTAGCTGCAGTTAAAAAAAAAAAACTATGGGCGTCAAACACAGTCCCCCATACTTTTGCAAGCATTAAGACAAAAAATGAGCAATGTGTCATGTTCTGCTATTCTATGCTATTTACCTCGTAGATTCAGAGGTGTGCACTTCTACAAGAGTACATCTACACACCAAGACAGCTGCGACAAGATAGACAAAACAAGATCAAGGGAGGAGGAGCTAATAAGATGGAAATGGAATATCAATGATGAACCTGAAAAACAAGCTTGTTTAGGAATTCTGAGTTTGATCCAACCATAATTGATAAAAGCCATCCCAATGGGCAATAGCCAATTGGTCAGCCCAGATATGAAGGTTTCTGACTCTGAGGATAACACAAACACGAGAAAGAAGAAAAGAGATAATGGAATAGAGCACATGTATGATACCATCACATGCTAGTCACTGACATCATCATATCTGGCCATTATATAAGATCAGAACAAAGAATCTGCAAAGAGAATTCAGCAACATGCATGAAAGCAAATATGATTCTCAATACATCACATACCATAATATACTCTGAGAACACTAAATAAGAGGGCACAAGAACAGCCTGCTAGATAAACAGAAGGTGGGCTGAACGCTAGTCACTAAAATCAGCGTCAATAGGCCGACAACAATATATCTAAGTACCATATTATACACTATCCAACATGTAATCGTATTACAGTAGCCACAAAGCGATGACAATAGCCAGCAAGTCGTGGGAGCATAGAACATAGAGCATAACATGTGACAAGTAAGAAAGATAGCATATAGCAACAACATCAACAACTGAACCAGGACACGCAACATGAAAAGCACACAAGTGGACAACAACTTACACCCACATAAGCCGTAGTATGAAGCCAATAACACCTAGTACATAGAGTGTCAGCAGTACGCTAGCTAGCTAGCTATCAAAGCAGGAACTAACAGGCCATTGTAGATTGTAAACTAAACCAAACCAGAACAACAGCTACAACAATGATAATTAATCTCTAAGAATCACAATTGAGTAGCAGTACATAACATGGCTGCGCAACAATAGCCCAAACAGTAGCACCAAGGTAGACAGACCATGAAACACAAGCTATCTTGAAGAACCAATCAGACCAAATCGATATCAATGAACAACAACTATCTGACAACATATCAAGCCACATGATACTCATCCAAAACAAACATCCGATAACCACAGGGCACCCACACCAGCAATAGCACAGTTGAGTCTAAGCACTACCCAAGTCACAACAACTACAAGCCACAACACAATTACAGCAGATGCTAGTTTGAAATTCAAGTAATAATCTTACTTTGTTAATGAGAATAGCTTTTCAATGGCTGGTTTCGCTCAGAGATAAGATCGAGGCTAGACAAACTCAATCATGACCATAACAATCGTACCAAGCTAAGAGCACTTTAATTAAAAGGAGAAAGGCCTGGAGTAGTTTAATAAGGTGCATGAGCAGTAAACACATGTGGCTTTACATGACCAACACTCGATGCCACCAAAAAAAAAAACATGACTAACACTCCAGACCTTCACTTCCAACCTTCACTTCCAATACCAGTGAACCACTTTGCAAACTTAAAAAAAAAAGCAGTAAGCCTTTACATGACTAACAGTCTAACACTCGAGGCCACCCAAAAAAATGCTAACTTTCTGACTTGACTAACAATGTTGTTGATGGAAGTCATTAAATAGGCTTTGTGGTTGAAAGTCTGCATCTTATACAACAAGATAAATGATAATCGCTAAATCAACAGCCACATAAAACCTTCTAAGTTCTAAATGACGACACAACATCAATATGTAAGCAAGAAAAATGCACCAAAATTTTTAAAAATCTTAAGGTGCCTCGCCAGTAGATAGACAAGTAAATATGCACAACAATGTATCACAAGGCTTTACCTCTGTACCATAACAACCACATAATACAAATAACAAAATACAGATGATAAAAATAAACATAAATAGTGACAACATATTGAAATCATCCTAAAACATCAAATTTTTCCCTTACCCTTGACAGACACATCAAGATTAAGATAAAAATTAATCATTACACGAATCAAGCTCAATAAATGCTCATTATCTCAACAAAAATAAAAAATCAAAGACAAAAATCAACAAAAATGAAATCAAAAGAACCCAGACATAAAAAAATGGTAAAACCCCCAAAATTTCTCAAACCCTAAACTCTAAAATACCCAATATGAAATTAAATTTTCGGGTAAAGAGATACCTATAGAGTGGCAAGGGCGAGATGCAAATGCTTCACCAATGGATTCCCCTTTCACCCCAGCATCACTTTCCACGACATAAGATCCAGAGACTTCAAGTGAGACTCGACGCCATTTTATGGGTTGAAGGTGGCTTTGAGGGGGGACGGTCGGAGGTTGCGGTGAGATAGTGGGGAAGGTTGTGGTGAGGAAGGGGACATTTAATTACTTAAGGGGGAGAGAGAGAACGGAGTAAGGGAAGAACATGAACTTTCTGTGGAGTTTGAGTTGTGTGTTGTATGTGACTTCTGAGTTTGTGACTGTGTGAGAGAAGAGAATGGAAAGAAAGGGGTAAGTTTGGGGTATTTTCGTTTTTTTAATTGGGGAAGGAAGTTTTCTTTTTTCTTTTTTTTTTGAGATCTGCAACGACAAAATCGTTACCAAAGAGCACTGTATTTTTTGCAACGACCGCAGAATCGTTGTCAAAGAGAACTGTATTTTTTGCAACGACTAATGTTGCCGCGGTAAACAGAACATTTTTTTCGCAACGACTTTTACTGTTGCTATTTTTTCAGAATTTGCCCTTAAATTTAATACTCAAAATCATCTTTGGCAACAAGGTTTAGCAACGACAATGACAATCGTTGCTAAAGATGCATTTTTTCGCAACGAAAAAAATAGTCGTTGCAAAAAGTCGTTGCGATAAATAGGTTTTTTAGTAGTGGTGGAAAAAACATAGAAGAGCGGGGAAGTGGCAAATAAACTCCTTACGTTTACCATAATGTGCAATTAGACTCCTTACGTTTTCATTATTATCACCTCCACAAGTTAACAATGATGTGCAATTTAACTCCCTTTTATTTTTTGACAAAAATAATTGGACAATACCAATTTAAAAAATACCCAAAAGTAGTAAATCACTCTAAATACCTTATAAATACACTCTTCACTTTTCAAAAATACAAATTTGTACAAGTATACGTGCAACACTCAAACATGAAAATGAAAAAAGAAATTTCACAGGTAACGAGTACAGTCATACATCGCACTATACAACATATTCTCTTTACATACCCTAAACTATGCTTCGACATTTCTCCACCATAACCACCTGTTCATCGGAGCACCAATCCAAATCTCCACCATAAACGCTTTGAAATTAAAAACAGCATAAGTGCCAACTAAATGATATTGCCCCTAAGAAACTACTATGCGTATACAACAATAGGACTTTTGATAATCTGATAAATCGAATGCTCAAGAAACTTTATTGAAAGATTGCTCAATATTACATGATTCACTTTCCAGAGAGGAAAGGTTAAAATGTTTGTACAAGATGAAATGAATTTCTCGATGTCTAATGTATGCTGCAGTGTGCTATTTATACTACTCTCTAGTTGTTGTAACCGCATAGCGTGAGGAGCA
>ONZK01003095.1:36372-49980 GCA_900322385.1 Pharnaceum exiguum
TCTAAGTGAGGATTTATATTGACTTATAAATTAAACTAAATGTTGCCTAAATGTGCCATTATTTTTATCCAAAAAAGTATATATTTTTAATACATCTCAAATTTTATCTTTTCTTATTATTTATAAGTTTCCCAAAATGTGTAGGAATCAATGTGTGGGCTTCTTTTAAAAAATTTAAGTCTTTGTCTCATATGAAGATTAGAATGTCATTATTAATTTGCGAAAAAGAAGATCGACCATGGTTGCAATACATAAAGAATCTATAAATTCTTATCAATATATAAAAACAAAATAAAACAGTATATAAATTCTTATCTATTAATTTTTTTAATTTGTATTTCCTATCTATTTAAAAAGAATAGATTTTTATATATATAAAAAAAAGAATTAAAACACTGTATAATTTGTAACTTCTTATCTATTTTTTTTTAAAAAAAGTCGATTTTTTTGTCACGTTTGATTGGCCCTTTAACGTCTTATGTGACATAGCTCCATCCGATATGGCATAGGTAGGAGCTTAAGAAAAAACTATACCTAAATTCTATACTTTATTATCCGATATGATTATACTATCTTATTATCAAACATATCTCGGAAACAACCTCTCTGTTATCTTAAGACGAAGAATATGAACTATACAGGACAAAGAAGTAATAACACAAAGAAGGCGATAACATGAGTTAATTTATGATACTGGCTACCTACTTATAAGAGAGATGTTGAAATAGAAAAGGGAAATAGTAATCCACAATAAGGCAAAAGAAATAGTTAGTTAGGGCCCGAACTAATGTGCGGTTGGTTGTAGTGGTAAGCATCTATATATCGCTTAAACAAGGTTTTGAGTTCGAGCCCCAATGTATGCAGAGACCTTCGTTGGGAGACTCACTCACCACAGCTAGGCATGCAAGCCGAGTCGGGTTTGGACATAGTTGGAGCAAAGGCCCTGTTTGGATAACATAGTAGATAACATAAACAGATAGCGGTTAGCAGATAGCAGAAGCAGATACCTGATTTGATTAGCAGATAATAAATAGCATTTTCAGAATTAGTGTTTGGTAAATTAGCAGATTGTGTGAAAATTTAGATGATACAATATACTCTTTCAAAATGCCATTGTCATTATTAGTATATTGAAAAGAGTATATTGGTGGACCAATATGCTATTAGATATTCTATTTACCAAATTTTTGGTGAAGTTGTTGGAAGTATATACTTCAATGCAGCAATGGGTCAATCTCGAAAACAACCTCTCTGTTTTCTTAAACAGGGGTAAGGTTGCGTACATCCTGACCCCGAGCACCCCCATTATCTCATGGGGATGGATTATACTCGATTTTTGTTGTTGTTGTATATGCTAATTTACCAAACATTATAAATAGCGGATTTGTGAGTCAAATATACTATTTTGCATCAAATCTACTCCTCTTTAGAAGATTTGGTCCCTAACAAACAAGACCAAAGCTCTAGTGAACCAAACAACAACCACAAAGTAAAAAAAATCAATGGCCACCGTGCGATGGCTTAGGCTGTATTTTGTTCGTCGATAGTACTACAGTTTCGTTTTTTTTTTAGTTCAATTCAATTCAGTTTTTTTTCAGTTCAATTCAGAATCTTTCAGTTTTTTTCAGTTCAGTTATAGTTATAATTATAGATGCCTTCAGATTTTTTTTCAGTTCAGTTCATCATCTTTCAGTTTTTTTTAATTCAGTTTAGTATTTTTCAGTTTTTTTCAATTCAGTTTAGTATCTTTCAATTTATTCCATCACAGATCCGTTTTTTTCAATTCCGTTTAATTTCAGTTCAAATTTTCCTAGGCTACCAAAACACACCATTAGTGCCCACTGCTGACTTGCTGAGTGCCTAGTAATAAATACGAGTAAAACTAAAATAAATTTGCCTCAGCGCAATATGCCAATCACAAGGGTAACTTCAACAGGCAGAAATCATATCTTCATACATCATAATTCAAGAAGCAGATGCCACCCTGGCATTAAAGATTCATTTCCTAGATTCTAGAATGATCATCTGATCTTCTACAGCTAGACCAATATTCGGCTACAAGTTTAGCGAAAGCAGAATTCATTTTTATGAGCCGAGAAGGTTCATCGTACTCCAGCAGCTCACCTGCGACAAATAGGCAAACAGTAACATGTAATCAAATTCCACATCTTCTTACATAGAATCAACAGAGTCGATGGATACACTTCATTTTAATTTTAACTTAATGCTATGACATTAATGAAGTCAGATAAGCATGCAATATTGTTGAAATAGATCAATACTTCACGCATTTTGTTCAGTTTAGTAAGCCTCGGTGACAGCATAGTAAACAGGATAATAGTGAACCGATTCATACCATAAGACAGAACCATAACCATGTCACTGTCCATTACTGTTGGAACCCTGTGAGCGACTGTTATGACTGTGCACTCTGAGAATTCTTCCCTGATGATTTTCTGAAGAATTGCATCCGTCGCAGAGTCTATAGAAGCAGTAGCTTCATCCAGGACCAGAATTTTGTTTCTCTTTAGGAGAACTCTTCCAAGGCAAAATAACTGGCGTTGTCCCATACTCCAATTATCACCTTCATCTCCAACTATATAAACACAATAGGGGTAAGTACAACAACAACAACCGAGTGTAAATCCCCATTCAATGGGGGTACTCAGTAGAGGTAAGTGAAGAAGACAAATTCAACTTGATACAGTAAAGAAAGTAGAAAAATTTCACAATAACTAACCTGAAGCGTCTAATTGTTTAGGCAGAGAACTCACAGTATTCTTTAGTTGACATTTCTCCAGTGCCTGGTAAGATTACAATAAAATGAAGTGACTACACAGGAAGCTTCTGTTTCCAATTAACTTTCATATTTATGATAAATATCTGAAACTCTCAATTAACGGTATGGAAGAAAGATATTGCAATACCTCCCATATTTTGGCGTCAGAGTAGAGGGAAAGAGGGTCCAAGTTAGACCTAATGCTTCCTTGGAAGAGAGTTGGCTCTTGAGGAATAATGCTCAGTTTAGTTCGTAAATCCTTTAGGCCAATGGAGCATATATCAATACCATCAATATAAATATTTCCACTGTGAGGCTCTACTAGTCGAAATAATGCGCTTATTAGTGTTGTCTTTCCGCTGCCTGTTCTGCCCACAACTCCGATTCTCTTACCCTCTTCAAAAGCACAAGTAATTCCCTTAAGGACCAGTGGAGCGTTTGGCTGGTATTTTATCTGAATGATGTGACCAGAAAAATAGAAGAAGTACCAATGTTTATTCAGGTTCTAATAGACAATAATAACTGGTAGATAAGCAGAATAAAGGAAAATTTGAGGGAAAGGTCTTTCATCGTTTAGTACCTGCAGCTGTTGCAACTCTATCCTGCCCTTTTCTGGCCAGAAAGATGGTGGTCTATTTCCAGGAACTATAGCCTGTGGTTCCGGATCAATGTGCATAAACTGCTTAATCCTTTCAACGGAAACGATGTGATTCGATACTTTGCAATAATATTGTATCATGAAAACATGAGCGTTCTTCAAACCCAAAGCATAAGAAAGAGAAAGCCCCACGAATCCTGTTGGAAAGAGGAGGTATAAATCGATGTCTTATCCAATTTTTGTATAGCCAGATGGACTATGTGGTACCTGGTGGCACAAATCCCTTTGGGAGTAAAATGAGGAATAGAGCTGCTGCGAACAATGTCAAATTTTGAAGAGTCTCGATTCTCAAAATCAACCACTCCATAGCAGCATTTGAGTAAAAGAAAAGCTTAGCATCAGTATCGACAAGTTTCAGGTAGTTGCAGAAGAATTGGTCCACCTTTTCGAAAGCCCTGATTGTGATAACTCCTTGTGATGTCTCAGCTGCATAATTCATAATGGGAGCCTTTGTGGTTCCATTTAAGCGTATCATCTCTCTAGCAGACGCCAGGTATTTATCCTGAAACATTTGAATCCGAGAAGAAAATAAACGATGAAATTCAAGTGGATGAATTCAAGCAGTATATTAAGTCCAACTAACAAAATATATACCTACCTGAAAATGCTTTCCGATTACTAAGGTTAGGATTCCCACGATAAGAACTTCCCAAGTAACCAACGACATGACAACCAGCATCCCTAATAGCTCTGTCACTCCAGCCACGACATAGGCAATCTCGAATGGAATGTCAAAATCCAAAATGCTTAAATCTGATGATAGCTGCAGTTGAAGAGGACAAATTCGAGAAATTAATATCCTTACATGTGACAGAACATAACAGTAAATGATTGGGCAAATCAATGATCAGAATCTTTTAGCTTACCCTTGTTAAAATCCTCCCAACTGGTGTAGAGTCAAAAAACAACATAGGAGCTCTGAATATCGAAGTTGTGATGCCTTCAAAAAATGCTCTAGAAGCTTTCAGGTCCATGCTAACTGTAAACAAAGACCGGAGATGGACGAAAACGATGCCAAGTGTAGAAAGCCCCGCATAAATCCCAATCAGGACTCCGGTGCTCATTTGCGGGATCTCAATTGCTACTGCTAACCAATACCGTGAAGCAGCCTGAAAACCTACAAAGAGACATTGGGAGATGATACCTAAACACAGGACAGTACGCGCCTTTGAGACATTAACATAATCCAGGTAAGGCTTCCATCCTGCATCTCCAGCTTCTATTTCCTCATCTTCTGTTAGCTGCCCTGGTGAACTCTTTACGGAATAGTCCTTTTCCGTGTCATATGAATCGATTGAGCCTATTTTCTGATCAGTTCTTTCTTCTACCAGTTCTTTGTTTACCCCACTGCAGGCAGTAACTACTTCTGTAACTGCTTTCTTGTGAGCATTGACAAGCTGCTCAAATGCTGTTCCTTCCATCACAAGATCGTTGTAGCTTCCACACTGGGTGAATTTCCCGTTTTCCATAACCTGCACAGGAGAAGACACACAAACAGTATCATTATTTGGAACTAGTTTCGAGCCCAGATGGAAATATGGAATCAAACAATAATGAACTTCTATTTTCACAGGTATGGTTTCTGAACTGAAAAATTATTGGTTAAATGCCTACCAGAATTTTATCAACTTGTGACAGAAACTCTACTTGATGGGTGACTAGAATCACACTCTTGCTACCGAGAGCGCCCATCACGCATTCCTGAGATACCCAGTAACAAAGTTATTGATGTTTGATGTTCGTTACGTTGATATATTAAGTGACACTAAACAGATTTGTACATTGAATAAAGTTGCTGCAGTGTGTGCATCAACTGCACTAAATGGATCATCAAGGAGGTATATATCAGCATCACTGTAAACAGCTCGAGCCAGCTGCATTCTCTGCTTTTGACCCCCGCTTAAATTTATTCCCCTTTGGCCAATCTCTGTAAGGTCGCCATGGCTGAAGTTTTTGATGTCTTTGTCCAACGCACATGCTCTAATGGCCCTCTCATATCTAGCTTTGTGCATTGGTGATCCATAAAGTATGTTATCACGAACAGTTCCACTTTGTATCCAAGCACTTTGAGATACATATGCAATTGATCCACATACATCAACCTGAATATAGGATGCGTATCATAAAAAATCATTTTTACAATAACATAAACTGCAAAGCATGAGAGTGCAAGAAGACATACTTGACCTGAAACTTTGGGTATCTCACCCAGTATAGCATATAATAGAGATGATTTTCCTGCTCCAACCGGTCCGCAGACTGCAGCCTTCTCACCATTCTTTACCTCTAATTGTATATCTCTTAAGGTCAACATTCCTGATTCTAGATCCCAACTAAATTTTCCATCTCGAATTTCTATCCTTGTCCCTTGCTTATCATCTTGATTCCTCTCAATTGACTCAATCTTATTCTCATCTTCAACCAAAAACTTGTTGATTCTATCAAATGATACCATCATCTGGATCATTGACGAGAAAGCGTTAGGTAACATGACAACTGGCTCTGCCACGATTCCAAGAGCTGCTAGTACAGTAAACATAGTCACAGCATCCAAGGGTGCACTCCTGAAGAAAGAACACCCCCAAAAGGCAAATGAAGATATAACTGTTGGCGATAACCAAAACAAAGCAGTACAGTTGGCTATATTATGTTGTGCATCTCTGAGCCATTTAAATTCAACTTCCCTTAGAGAATTCGAGAGCTTTTTAAAATGCTCCTCCCATGACTGTAACTTAATGATCTTCATGCTATTGAGTACCTCAGAGGTGGATCTCAGCCTCTTATCCTGCGCCGCCATGGACTCAGCCTGGCAGTCTTGAAGTCTTTTCGCAAATGGTAAATTAAGTATCCCGCAAATGACAAGAGGGACTAAGGCAGGTATCGCTCCAAGACCTAGGACGCCAACCAGAACACCTATGGACAAAAGAAGCTGCAAAGGCAAAGACCAGGCAGAATGGAACCACCACGCGAATTCACCCATTCTGTATGCATCAACCATTATGTAGTTAACAATTTCACCTGTTGAGTGCATTTTCTTTCCCGTAGTAGAAACATTCAGCTGTTTGTGATATACTGCTACCATTAAAGCAGATCGTATTCTTAATCCAGTCCTTCTTGCATAAAAGGCCCATTGCCTTTGCGACAAAGACTCGACTACCTTAATGATGACCAGGCATGCTAACAAGAGCAGACCTTCATTCAAATTCTGCTCACTGCTGTTTGAGTATGTAACAAAAGCAAATAATAGTAAGGGCGAGGCCACTACAGCAAGTGTTCGTAGCAATGCTAAAATGCCCACACACAGCATTTCTCTTAAGTAGACCCTGGCTAAGGCTCTGGTGACCAAATGTTTTCCTTTTCTTGTACCTTCATTCTTGATCAGTGCATCCCATGATTCACTAAAGCTCTGGTATGCCAGTTCTGCTTCGTCTTCATCAAAGACACAAGGTATGTCCTCAAGAGAGAGCGGTTTACGTAAGCCCAAACGAAGTAATGGGTTAATCCAAGAAAAGGTCAGTTTGCTCAGGAAATTTTTCTTTAAATGCACAGATGTTCCTTTTGATTTTTCCGATAAGAGAGGTTCTGATGCAGAATCAGTTTCATTGCAGTCAACAGGAGTATGTCGTAGTTGTTTGACAGCACAAACAACTAGCAACACATTCACCGGCCATTCCGCAATATCAAAAATTCGAAATTCCTGCCTCACTAATAGCGTAATGTTTAAAGCTGAAGCAAGTATAAAGAAAGATGTGCACCAAATTGTCACCAATATTCTAATCCATTTGGAACCTTGCACAGTCAAAGATAGTCCTAATGAAAACCACAAGATTCCCCCGAAGATGCAAAATTGCCAAGATTTTGTCTCAGGTCCCTCAGTTCCCGTTAACAGCTCCCATGATCCAACACCCAAGTATCCAATACATATAAGCATGCAGCAGAATGAAACTACAACATTGAACCAATTCCATCTTCTGCGGTAGCTGAACTTAAATTCTCCTGTAGAAATTCCTACAGAAAATAGCAGATAGAAGATCAAGAGAAACAGACCATTTACTGCATCTATCACGATCGCCTGAAGGGAAGAGGAACCCCAATCAAGTTTGCCGACATCCATCTCTTATAATAGCCCTGCAGACAGAAACAATGTAGATTACTTCTTCCCTCTCATTTAACAACTTAAATTCTCAGGAATATATATTAGCATAGCATAACTTACACAATACAATTTTCCAGATTGATATTAAAGCATGTTAGATATTGAAGACAAAAAATAAGTAGAAATGTACACACAGATGCTCAAATGTTCAAAACCTGTTTTAAATTAAGAAACCATTCGAAGTAAGTACAAAACAAAGTTCAGAAAAGAAAGAATCTATGCAGAAGTTTGTAAGCTCAAAGGAAAAATATTGATCTACAACTTACCAAGCAGGCTGATCAAGTAAGCTTATAAGTTATAATTTGGTTCACCTATGTTATTAAAAAATCAAACCAATTTAGTTTACACCATGGAAGCGCGAGGCAGTGGAACAGCTAACTGACTCCACTTTCCCGTACTTACTCTATTTTATTATTATTTTCTTTATGTTTCTGAAGAACGATTCGGTATGTTCCATTGATCTCATACGACTACATTCTTATTGGTTCATTCTCCTACTCTAGTGACAAATTCGTAAGCACCTCTCACTGAAAACTACAATGACACCGGGACTTTCTGAAAAGTAAGAAATAGGTAAGCTGTTGAGCAATAATGCATTCAAATCACTAGGCCCCCTATGTCGTCTAACCATGTCCACGTCCATAGTCGATCAGTCAGTATATGCTACCTGAAAAAACATTCCTGATTTCTCACACATATGCCAAGACTACAAGATCCTATCATTTATCAGTGACTATATTATTCAGCATATTATTCACAAGACCATTCCAAAATGCAATACGCCAAAACCAAACAAAACACGAAGAATATTTATGTTCTCCTGATTATTCCCCATCCAGTTCCCAATTATACAGAAACGTGATAAAATTGGAGGCATGCATGACATTGATATACTGTACCTTAAAGAAACAAACAAAAAGAAAGGAAACTGCAGTACAATATTGCAGAGCTTACATGACAACTTACTTGCTCGTTACAGTATATCTTATAACGTGAACTAGCTAGCAGAAACATCTCACAAAGTGACCATATTGACGAGCAAATAAGCAAAAGAGATGCTACCATATCAGATATATATAGCTGCATGTTACTGGCAGGAATCGAAATGACATCCGCCAACAGTGAACTTGCTAAGCAAATGTGTATGAAAGTGAACTTACCAAGTTTGAGTTCAGTCACTAGAGGAAAGCAATCAGCTTGCTTGGCTAGTTGGCTAGCCACACAGTCACACAGAAGTCTTGGGCTGCATACCAAAAACGAGGGACAGTACTAAGCATTATTGCAAGAGTTTAATACATACAGCCTACAGGGCTACAGGCACACAGTCGATGCAATCAGCAGGCAGTTGGAATTTAATATTACGAACAATGACGTCTTCATTCAAGACCATTGAAGAGTAGTTGATTTGTACTCCCTGCACCGCGGCATATTATTTGGTAATTGGGTATACGTCGCATGTGTCATTAAGTACCTACTACTCCGTTTTATTTTTGGGGTGTGTAAAGCACCTGCTTCGTAGTTTAATTCCTATGTTAATTTAAAACTAGTTAGAGGCCCGTGCGATGCACGGGTGTGATATTGTTTATATTGAAAAAAAAATGCAATTAATTTGGTAGATTTTACATAATTTTGGTATCCCAATTGATTATTTTTAAAATAAAATATGTAATTTGAGTATGAAAATTTATAAGTAGGACGAACTTAACTAAATCGAGTATTCTCATGTTATAGTTATTGATATTTTACAAAGTTTCATTTGGCATTGGTCCTGCATTTTGTGGTAATAATGTCTTTTTCCCGGTTAGTTGTGTGCCTTTTAGGTAATAATAATTTAGACAGATAAAAAAAATTTAAAACACAAAGTCACAAATAGCTTAACCATACAAACATTATTTATATTTGAAAAGATATTTTTTTTAATGTGTTCTTTCAAATCTTTGGTGAAGTAAGCTCTAAGTAGTATGACGAATTGAAATTACATATATATATCTTCCAAGTTCATGATCACATCGCCACTCTTTTTCTTATAGAAGATGCATAGTTTACACAAAGTGAGGTTCTATATTCGATCCTTCGATCCTTATTGTCAAATCAATTTATTGTAGAAGATTGCATAAACCGTATCGAACCCAAAAATTCAAGTATATTTTTGTCAAACTTGCACTCGATCGAAATGACACATTTATTTTAAATAAAAATGAGAGTAGTACATTCACAGGTTAGAACACTATAATACGTAAGAAAAGAACTTTTTTTTTGAATATATTTTGTTTAAAATTCAAAAGAATATTAGTGAAGTATTGATAATAAAGGATGTTGGATCAAACAAATTCTGATCGAACTATATATGGACAATCAAAAAATGGCAAACCCTGAATGAACAACACGAATACAATGGACTCGGATTTACTGAGGCGTAACTTGATCGTTAACTTGTTTGCTAAATTTAATATAGAGTATTTTTTTGTATTATTTAGGGGAAGATTTTTTTCACCACGAGAATTACAGGCGGAGTATTGACAAATGGGTTTGAAGGATTTAATTTTTCTGCTACATTATAGCGTAACACTTTAGAATATTGGGCTTTTTTATTATTATTTTTCCCTTTTCTTTTGAATAAGATATCTGTTACTATATATCATTTAAAACTATGAGTAAAATAAAAAAAAAATGAAAATGATTTTGATACTATCTAAAAATGTAAAACTAACTAACCAGATTGTCAAGTCTAATAATAGAATTATTTCATAGTTTTCCTACTTTTGAGGGTATATATATATGATTTTCATTTTTGTTTAGAGTTTGAGGGGGCACATTNNAAAGTTCGTTTGAACTTTGGAGGAATAATCTTAATAGACTTTATATATTATAATATATAATCATATAAAGCTCTAGGATTATAGGGCCTATTTTTTCCCTTTCTTTGGAAAAAATTCTATTTGTTTCCATGATGGAGTATACAAATGTTTGATTCTATATTTTTTTTTAATTAAAAAATCTCTTTATTTTCGCGATAACATAAATGTTAGACTACTAAGATACCACATGGCTAGAGCAATTTTTCTTTAACGTATATTGTATGAATTTTATAGCATGCAGTTTTTGTAATATATAACCGTATAAAACTTTTGGATTGTAGGCTCTATTTTTTCCCTTTGTTTTTTAAAAAAAAAGTCCTATTTGTTTTCGTGAAGGAGAAAACAAATATTTGATTCAATTTTCTTTTCTTTTAAATAAGGAATCTCTTTCTTTTTGTGATAATATAAATGCAATACTACTAATATACAACATGGCTATATCATTTTTACTTTAATATATATTATATGATAATATATGGGATGTTATTTTTTTCATCTAAGAACTTGTTTTGTGTTAATTTAAGTTAAGTAAAGTTCACTTCGATTCAACTTGTTTCTTTTGAACTTAAGAAGTTGTGACACCAATAAAAGGCCTAATATAAATATAGTTTTCATGAGTAATTTAGTGTCAAAACTATTACAGTTAAACTTATAGTTTAGTTCAGCTAATTCTAGTTTAATTATTTTTAGTTTAGTTCGGTTATGTACATGCTAATAAATGTTACCTTTTCTATTTTTTTTATTTTAAAATAAGACATCTGGTATTTTCACGATTTAAAAATGCCAGACTGATATGGTTACAACAATTCTTCCTTTAATAAAACATTAGTATAGATCAGATTTATGTTGTGTTTAGTTCGTCTACACTGTTACAATTCAGTTTTTAATTTCAATTCTTTTTTTTTTCCACTTTAGTTTAGTTCTAGTTACAATTTTAACTGCATTTAGTATTTTTCAGTTCAATTTACTATTTTTCAGTTTAGTTTAGTTGAGTTCAGTTTTGGTTCAGATCATTAAAGACGAATAAAACTCACTTAGTTTAAAAAAAAATTAACTTAAAGTTTCATTTCAATACATTTTGGTTTAGTTTAGTTTAATTTAGTTATTTTTTGTTCACAGAAGTTGAAAAGAATAGGCTAATAAATGTTCCATTTTCAATTTTTTCTTTTCTTTTTAATAAGATGTCTCTTTATTGTGAATGCCACATGGCTATAGAAATGCCACATGGCAAGAAGAAATGGCATGACTAATGCAAACTTTGGTTTAATATATACTATAGATATCTCGGGAATTGTCAAATGACAAATGGCTATTTTTTGTGTTGTACACAGAACATTGTGTAAACTCATTTCATATATGAGAGTCGTTATTGATGACCCCTCGAATAATCATTAATAACTCATTGGGTAAACAATAATGACCCATCGTTAAAACATTAGTGACCGCATGGGCACAAAATTTTTTCTTTTTCCTAAATATAATTTGTTAGGTGGGTATTTTTCTTTACCCAGTTCACAAAATGTGTTAAATTTGCGCCTAAGTGAGGTGATATAAGCTTGTGAGGATCCAACTCAAAACCAATTGGCAATGAGTGGAGGGCACCCACTTACTTATATACAAATACACCTCAAGGCCACTACATATGAGTAATGTGGGACACAAGCCACCACATATTCCAACAAAATGGGTATTTTTTTTCGTTTTAATTGTTGGCACTTCAATCCATCTTCCTCTTAATTTAATAAAAATAATCATTGTATTTATTTTTTTACAATATCATTTATAATGTCAAATATTAAATATAAAACTTAAATAAGTAATATCAATGTATGCGTAGAGGGAGAAAACAAGGGGTGATAAATTGGCACAAAAAATTTAGATAAAATATGCTCTGTAAAAAAAAATTTATAAATGATATTATTATAACATAAACTTAACATTACAATGACAAAAACAATACAGTAACCAACCAATAATGGGGTGATTGGTGTGGTAAAAAGACTCCGTACCTCTTAAGCAGAGTTAAGGTTGTATTTTGTTCATCTTTAGTATTACAATTCAGTTTTTCTCAATTCAGTTCAATTTAGTTTTTTTTTTAATTCAGTTTAATTCACTTTTAGTTATAATTTTTTTTGATAAGTTCAGTTTCTGTTTACATCGTTATGTAGAAACAAAACACACACCTACTCAATAAAAAAAATTAATGTTTATAAATCAGTACCTAGAATTAGGCATTATTAACCCTTTTAGAGAGGAGACAGGAGAATTCCGAATATGCATGGGTCCCTAATCTTTTTAGATTGATTACTCCACTATCTTTTGTTTGCATTATATTGTTTAATCATTTAGGGTGTGTTTGTCTCTGAAGTTAAAAAAAAAACTTAATAGCACTTCGTAGACCATGTTCTTTAGACCAGAACTTTACTTAAATGAGTAAAACTAAACTACACTGAATTAAACTGAACTTAATTGAAAAAAATTGAATTTGTAGAATTGTTTTGACACCCAAACACTTATCAAAACCGTATCAATATTGTACATTTACGAAACTTTATGATGAAACCTTTCCAATGATATACTAATACCTACGAATGAATATCGGATCAAAATGTATGGTGGTTGTAAGTTACGAGCAAAACTGCGAAAAAATTAACTGAACTAAATAAAACTGAACTGAAGTCGAAAAGAACAAAGCCATACTAACAATCCACAACCTTTAGAGTGTGATTTGTTCGTCGGTATTGCTACAGTTCAGTTTTTTTCAATTCAGTTTTAGTTATAGTTTGAATTTCATTCAGATTTTCGGTTCTATTCTGCTTTTTTTTTCAGTTTTTTTAGTTCAATTTAGTTTAGATCCTTCTAATTGTCAAATTGTGGTCCTATGGTGCGATGCAGGTGCTCATAAATGACCCATGTTGTTGTACTGATTTTCCTACAACTTGTGTAACAATCTGATGCCTTTTAATTTTATTTAAAAATGAAACCCTAATTAAAAATTGTTAATGTGGTTGAAGTTTCGAAGTACTTAACGATGAAACATATTGGAATGATGTTAATTAGTATGGAATGGTTAATGTGATCTACATTGTACACATTTGATGGCTTAAGATTAATTTTGTCTTCTATTTAATTGCAATGGTGGGGGGGGGGGGGGGGG
>ONZK01003096.1:20988-42680 GCA_900322385.1 Pharnaceum exiguum
GGGGGGGATGTTATTTAGTGCGACTGGCTCTTCTTGCAGGAATTCGTTTTTCTTCTTTTCTTGCTGCATGATATATGTACTTCTTTTCTGATGAAAAAGAAAAATGAAACAGTATTCAGTGTCTAGATCTCTGTGCCTGGCTGTTACAAGTTCGAATTCCTTCTCTTCTGTTTGAAAACTTATCTCATAATTTTTGATAGAGTCAATTTAGAGGTCAGACATCACCGTGTTGCGTGTTTATGCAAAGCCATGCCTGAAATGGGCCCTTTTCCAGAGGTTGCGGTGTTTTACTTGGGCCTAGATATTGTATGCACTTTTAACTTGCATTGACGCAGAGCTAGACCTCAGATTTTTTCCGTGAAGATTTAGTAAAACACTATTAGATGGATAATTATAAGATTTGTCGGAATGAGATGGATTTAAAAGACCACAAGATTATTTTTTTTGAAGCAAGACCACAAGAATTAGCTGGATGTGAGTTACCTCTTTGAGAATCTTGGGAGAGCAGTTCTCTTTTGTGCCTAGTAGTGTTTGGGTATTGCTTTGTTTTCTGGCCTCTCCGAAGCATCAAGGGTCTGAGAATGACAAAACTGGTAACTTCAGTTATATATTTTTTTTCAGCGAAAACTTCAGTTTTATTTTTATGTCAGTGGTTTGGCATTGTTATTCTGAATCCAGTAACCCGGGTTCAAATCTCGGTAGGACCTTCTCTGAATTTATTTTCTTATGTCAAAAAAGAAAAAACTGGTTTGGCATTGTAAGGTATGCTGGGGTATGTTTTAGAAAGACTGTAAGGGCTTCAATGTGGTAGTTTTGGATGCTTTCTACTCATGACTGCTTAGCTGATCGCTTCAAATATCAAATTTTCGCATGTTGTTTTGACTTCTCTGTTAACTGTATGTTATCTTCAGGAATATGTTCAATGGCGCTGTAAAGCTCTATGTATATAATGATGCTGTTGCTGCGCTGGCAAGTGGCACCATGGGAAAGCTTCACGGGTGTGTCTTAATCTCTGGGACTGGAAGCATATCTTATGGTTTCACAGAAGATGGAAATGAAGCTCGCGCAGGTGGCGGTGGTCCTATTCTTGGTGACTGGGGAAGGTAGCTTTATTCTCTGTGCCATCTTGTCTTTTATTTCCATACCCTCCCCCCTGGAAAATGAGCCACAGTGTCTTCAGTCCATTTTACTCATTTTACTGGTACATTATCTGGCATGAACTTTCACTGCTTGACTGCCTGTAGTTGTACCATAGGACTTGCAGTGAAGGATTGCTGCCCTTCAATATGTTCCATTGTCCTGAAACAAGTTGCTAGCTGCCACATTAGGCAATAATATCATAATAGGAGTTTAAAATTTTGGTACCTGAATATGTAGATTCAGCCACTTAGGTTAAACCTTCTTTGTGCATGCTGCTGCTACCAATTAAATCAGTGAAGGAACGAACATAAAAAAAAATCAGTGAAGGAACAAAAACCACTCTGGTTGGAGTTTACCAGCATTAAGCTTACTAATAGTTTATGAAGGAGAAAAAGTGCATCAGAACACCTTGACAGCGCATATTGAGTGCCATGACACTGCAACAAAATGCACTATACTTTCTGTTTGTTTATAGAATGGAGAAGCTGCATTAAGAATTGTATGATGAGATGTTTCTTAAGGTTTCAATTCCTTAATTTCTGAATGCAGTGGGTATGGCATTGCAGCTCAAGCTTTGACAGCTGTTTTGAGAGCACAAGATGGCCGTGGTCCAAAAACAATGCTTACGGACAGTATTTTGCGCTCACTTGATCTCTCTTCTCCTGATGAACTGATCGGGTATCTCTCTTTATATGGCTAGTCATCTCTCAGGCCTTGTCCAAATTTATATAATCGACATAAGAATACCAGAACCACATTAATTACTTTTGAATTCATGTAATGAGCTTAATATATTTCAAGTAATACACTTTTAGATCAGGGCACTACTAACATAAATTTGAGTTTTTTTTTTTCTGGAAAAGTAAAATTATCAAGAGAGTAAATCTTATTGCATCTATTTGCTTTATGAAAATTTGAAGGTTCACTAGATATGCTCCATGCTTTAGTTGTTACCTTCTCTCCTTGCTGTAAAGGGGAATAGTTTTGTTCATGTCTGTGCATGTGCCTGCTCATGTATGTGTGTTGTGGCCGTGCACGCGAGCTGTCATGTTTGTACCTGTGTGTGCCTGCATGCATGAATGCACATCTGCATTTCTTGGTGTGCTTGTATGAGAGTTTGTATGTGCGTGCATGCGCACATGGGCAAACTTTTTCCTGTCACTCATTATCCTTGTCATTATTGATAGTTTTCCTTATATTGCTATTGTCATTGTGGTCGTATCGTCATCATCTATATTTTACTGTTAGATAGGTCTAAGTTTATTTGCCCTGACTTCTTTATCAAAAACAAGCATGATCATATTATGGTTGTACTAATGCCATTTTGTGAAAACAACTTGCGTTTTCACATGAAAGAAAAAAATACCGGTTTTTCAATCATTGTCATGAGTTTGATCACCTTATTTTTTTTTTTTTTTTGAAATGCATGTTGTATGTCTTTTGTGACCATGCTGCTCTGATGAGTATATTATGACAGAATGGAAAAGAAAAAAAAAGCAGCATCTGATATTGACTGTTCTCTCCCTTGCCTTTAAAAGAACAGAAAGGAAAAAAATGTTTATTTACCTCCTGTTCCTACTCAATTTGTAAGCTCTTCTTAAAAAAAAAAGTTAAGCCCTTTCTTTGCCAGAGAAGAACCTTTTCAATTACTGTGGTCAAAGGCGAGTAAGCTGGTCTGACAGTTCTCTCAAAATCAAATGTCCAAACAATGATGACTTAAGCAGCAGTCTTAATTTTACAATGAGCTCCATTTCTTTTGATCTTATTGGAAATTAGGTGGACATATGCAGATCAGTCATGGGCTCGCATTGCTGCTCTTGTTCCTTTGGTGGTTTCTTGCGCCGAAGATGGCGATGAAATTGCAGACAAGATTTTATCAGATGCAGTTGAGGAATTGGCTATTTGTGTCAAGTCAGTGGTGCAGAGGCTACATTTGTGTGGGGAAGGTATGATTCAGGGACAACAGGGTAGTCCACCTTAAAATTGTATGCATAACCTGATGGATAGGGACTTCGAGAGTAGTCTGCTGATCGAAAGTTCCAGGGAGGCTTTTAAAACTTGGAAAAAAAATGACGAGACTGCTAAAAGTTAACACTATTTGAACCTCAATTGATGACAGGGAAAGCATGAAAATAGTAACTAATTATGAAATTCTACACCTTTTTTTTTGGGAACAAGTTCTGCACAATGTTTCAATAGTTTCTGCATTGCGTGTAAAGGTTCTAGATTTATGTTATTTGAGTCTCATTATAATAGAAGTACCTGGGACTCTTTGATGCAGATAGCAGTGGCCCTTTTGCTGTTGTTTTGGTTGGTGGTGTCCTTGAAGCTAACAAGAAGTGGGACATAGCAAAAGAAATCATGACTCGCGTCAGACGGGATTATCCTGGCGCTTATCCTATTAGACCAAAGGTTTGGTTGCCAACCTGACTTATTCTCTGTGTGCATGGTTTATGTACTTATCTTTCTAAATTTACTTGGAAATAACCATTACTCCTACTGACTCTAATGCTGCATAATAATGTTCAATTGTTTTAGTAGTAGAAGAGGAAAACCTTCTTTCTAAGTCGCAGTTGAGCACTTGACTGTGGATACTGCAAATCTTTCCTGCATATTTAATTCGTCAGGTCCCAACAACCTTTGGCAATGTCACTTTGGGCCAGTTTCTGTCACTCTGTATGATGTGTTAATCGCTTTGGTATCTTATCACATTGTTGCTTGTGTTCCACTGAAGTTCAGCCTCTGGTCAGAATTGTGGTGTCAATAATCTATCATGGGTAGCGCCTGAGCCTGGGAGGCTGCTTACTATGAGTCGAAGTTTAGGTTATACTCAGATTGACTCAAGAATCATGACAATTTTGAGAATTATAGCCGGTACTTCTCTGAAGAAATAAAATGCACGTCCTTCTAGTGTAGGTCTTACTGATTATATGTATTTTAATGTCACTGAAATCAGGACAAGAAGCTACCGTAGTTTTTCTCACAAGTTGGAAATTTGTTGATGGGATGTCGTCTTCTATTATTTTCAGCATGCATGGCACCATTTTGATCCGTTATTAAACTGTATAAGTTTTTTTTTTAGGTCGAACCTGCTGTTGGAGCAACATTGTTGGCGTGGAATCTTTTAGTGCGCGAGCCATCAAAAGGAAACCGGTAGCTACAGCTTTCTTAAGAATTGATTGTATAGCCACTGTGTATTGGCATCACAGAAGTGAAAACAAACATGATGACTACTGTTATTCTCGATTAAGTTGGTAGGGTTTTTTTCCCTGGGTTTGGTGTTTATATATTCACACAGGGCAAGTTTGTTGTATAGTCTTTCCAACTCACCCTCCCAGACCCTATCCTCTCCATATCTGAATTGGGAATCAGAGAAATTAAAGTGATTGATTCATGGTTCTGGATCCAGCATATACCTATAAGGCTTTGCCTTCTCTTACATCATAAATAAAAAAACAAGCATGTAATTCCATTATTCCAACGGATAGCACGTTGAAACGCAATGGTTGCAAGAGTGTTGTTGAGACTTCTACAAACAAGCAAGCACTGGTGAACTTCATTTTCCCACTCTGCAAGCCCAAACCTGAGTTCAATCTGATACGAGATGTGGAACGTGTAATAGACTTATAATAGAATAAACACGATTATCATTTCGGAAGTGTTACTTTGTGCAATTAAATATGGAGACTGGAGAGATATGATTGACAGAACTGGGCAAGATATATACGAACAAAACAAAATTCAGGAATTACTAGCTCTGCGTAAATCACAGGATGTCTGCTTCTATTTCTTTTGTTTTTGCCTCCCCATTTCAATACAATAGAAATCTTAGCTGGCTATATGCACATTTCAATGCTTCTCGACAAAATAAATAAATTATGCACATAAAAACTGAAACCCCTTTTACATGCAGCCATATCAAAAGAGGCTTTTAGAGCTGATTTGCAGTGAAGTACTATCTTTTTTTGACACGCCAGTAGCAAAGCAATTGTGCAACTGTCTTCCCAGCAAGGCCGCAACAAAATGCTAAAGCAGATTTACAGGTGAGGTTGCAACCAAAAGTGCGCTTGGCTTCTGCTCTCAGCTTCTACAAAACAGAACAGTGACTACCGAAGCTCTACACAATCCTCAGAGATAAAATCAGTTTTGGTAGAGAGAACCCGTATCAGACAACTCAAAAAAGTTTGAGAAATACAGCGTCATAAGCCATCCTCATATGCATGGTTGAAGACGAGTACTGAGAATCATGCACATATTTCATTCAAGATCGAACTTTGTTAACCAAATCAGATTAGCGTGCAAAAGCAGAACTGGACTTTTCCTACAATACATCGCTCTTGAAAGTGGCATCTAGTTGCAAATACAACTTACACATCACAGCTCAAGATGCACCTAATTAACTCATCAACTTAAAGTGTCTTAATTGCCTCGCCGCTCAGTTCTCTTTTGACTAGCTTTAGGATCTCCATTATCTGCAAACGTTGGGAAACTGGTCAGTGAGAAAGACAAGAACGTTGAGAAAAGAATCAGTAAACAACAATCAAATCAATATTAATCCTGAAAAGTCGAAATAACATCAGGGTGAGGTCCAAGTAGCTGCTTTTCTATGTGACACTTGACTACCAATACAGCCACATTTTTGTATCCATCATAATTCAGTATAGAACAAAAAAAAAGAAAAAACAAAGAAAAAGGTGAAGAAATCAAGGGTGCTATAACATGCAGTGAGAGAAGCAACTTTTTCCCTGTGGGTTTGCGGGAAAACATCCAGAAGTCCGTTGACGAGAAAACGCAAGGTCAGGAGGGTAAGTTATGGATCCCAGAGTCGGGTAGACACAAATTTCAATGGAAGTAAATAGTTATAATATAGTTGTAAGAGGCATGAAAATTTTGAGACTTCAAGGTCTAAGTAGCCTTTGATCTGTTTTTCTTTCCTTTAATTTTTTCAAAGAATTTTAAGTTTTAACTGCTACGTATCAGGTAAATTGCTTTGATTATTTTGACATATACAATTGTTATTTATGATTTCAAGGTTGAACCTTTGGGAGAACCAGATAGTTCAAACTTAAGAAATTCGGGGTCTGTGTTTCTGGTGCAATGCTGTAATTATAATTTGAAGTATAGTAAACTACGACCAAGTTTGTGCCAGTAGATAGCCAGAAAGCACCCGAACCTTATATCACATAAAGTACTCATTGAACAGCAAGTCTGTTGTGAACTATATTTAAAGTCCCCTTCACAAGACAACTTCATAGAAGGTAATTCATGTCTTGGTGGAAAAATCACCACGCCAAACAGGCATCATTATTTAAAGACTAAACTAGCAGCAGTCCACAATACAAATTTCAAAAAGTACTCTTCATGTTAACATCCCAAATGGCCAAACAGTATCAGTGACCACTGGAGTACCACTTATTCCCAGAAAAAAAACGAAAACTGAAATAACCCTCAAACATGTGAATGAGTCCAATTGTTCAATAAAAGGAATTACTGGAAGGTTTGCATTAGCAATGTTAAAGGAAAGTTCACATTGGTCAAAGAAAAATGAGGATTACTCATTTTGTAAGAGGAAGTCTTATTGATAAGTGAAGTATCATATAAATGATCATGAACTACAATCCCTCATAATAATTGTCTTGAACCTTACCCAAAAAAAAGAAGAAGCTTTACAGATAGATTTATGCGAATATGCTATGGGGTTCTACAAGAAAACCAGGTATCAACATTATTTGATCAAATAACACCACGCCCATCAATAAGACATAACTACAACAACAACAACAACAATCGAGTGTATCCCCATTAGATGGAGGTGCTCGGGGTCGGGATGTACGCAACCATACCCCTGTTTAAGAAAACAGAGAGGTTGTTTCCGAATCAATAAGACATAACTACGAGGGGTAAAGACATGCATAAAACAGTGAGGAGAGAGCTTACTCCAGGATAATGCTGCAATACTGGGGAGTAGTGATCAAGTGCTACATAAATTTTTTCCAAAAGATTTAAGAGAGCATCCACCTCATCACCTAAAACATCAACCTGTATTCCGAAAAGAAAAAGAAAGTAAAGCAAATGAAAAAAATTGCAATCTGTCCACACAACCACCGAGTTTAATATAATGAATGCCAAGCATAACAAGGCATGCTACAAAATATAAGTCCCGCCCAAATCACCAGAAAAAAATTAAAATAATGGCTTAATCCCAGATACCTCAGCTTCTGCCTTTCGAAGGTCAGAATCTCTCTTTTCTAGCCTTTCTTTGTTCAATCGACCCTTTCTTCGTAGTAGGTTGACCTTTGGAGCTAAAGTAAGTAGCTGAAAGGTTGAATTCTCCAGCCTACACAAGAACATAAAATCTTTAAGTTACCGTAGGAAGCATAAAACACAATTAGACCAATAATTTATACAAAAACAACAACCGAGTGTAATCCTTATTCAATGGGGGTGCTTGGGTCAGGATGTACACAACCTTACCCCTGTAGAAGAAAACAGGGAGGTCGTATCCGAGATTGACCCTAAATGCATTGTTGCATTGAAGTACTAACTTCCAGCAACTTCACTAAAAATAAGAAGTACTCGAAGATTTTCTTAGCCATTTTGCTATAGTCCTATAATTTGAAAATTGCAAATAGATAGCCATGGAGAAAATGCACACGTAGAATGAAATATGTTAAAGATATGTTCAATGGACACAAACACAAAATGAAACATTCAAATCACAAAAGGCTTTGAAAAACTAAACAAAGGAGGAGACTAGGAGCTCATTAACAAAAACATGTCAGTAGACATTAAGCTGAACATGGAGTACGAATTCTACAATACCAAGAATAAGGATCAAACGGTTGTGCCCATGGATGACAAGCAATTTGAGCTAGTGGCATGGGGTCTAATATTCAAAAAGACAGACAAATATATCGGAGATGTGAATTTTTTAAGAGTGGAAACATGTACCAGGAATTTTGAGTGATCAAAACATACCAGTGAAGTCCAAGGAAAATTTTAAAGCATAAATATCATAACGGGTTTCATGTAAGGAGTGAAATGTTTGGTAGTAAGAAGAGTCATGATCACAATACTGGAAAATAATGTACGACAACTAACAAAGTCGAATTCACATGATGAGCACTGTAGGGATAGGAGAGTTGCGATGAATGAACAGTCAAACTTAAAGGGATAAGAAAGAACATACAAGACCAGGGAGAAGGTCAGAGTAACACCTATTGGAGATAAAGTGAACATCGACAGTGCTAATTTGGTGCAAAGGACCAATAAATACTCACGGGAATTGTAGAGATATATGTTTACTTGATTTAGAAAGAATAGAGTTCTAGATAGATTCAAATGAGTGAAGAGAATCCACCATTATTTATCTTTGGGAAGTGCATGTGGTATGCTAGGTTGTTTGGTTTTTCAGCAGCAGACATGCTTCAATATGATCGACAATTTGGCTTGGATAATTGAATTACATTATCTTGAATATGAGATGTCAGGTATCTCATTACCAGCCCATCTCACCAACACAAGTGATGCAGCATGTTATTCCCCTTTACAGTATGCATAAAACAGCTGCCCTGATTAATAATTTTTTTTCTTATCTAAAAAAATAAAGTATGCCTAAGACCACTCTATCTGATCATAGTCCACCACACAAAAAATACATTAAAAAGTATTTCACCCTTCCCCCCAATTCCTCAATAGTCCCGCAACCTTGTTGGAAAGCAACAACCATTATCCATGTACCTAGCTACAATTACTAAAAGTCTATTCAGCTGTTAAAATAAGCATATGACTAATACTAAGCCTTATGAGTAACCTGAAATTTTAGCTCAACAAGCAAACCAGCACTAAAGTGAGACTATAAACAGCCACCACATATGAAGTGAATATCATTGCTGTAAATGAAACTACATATAATAGCATAATCTACCTGACATTTTGCCACCGAATACTCTCAACTGTTTGGCGATCAAATTCAGCTAGTGACTTTGACAACATCAGAACAGTATGAAGGATAGATTCTATCTCCTTTCTCTGCTCCACATCTCTTTCTCTGAACAGTGCAAGTTCTTTTTGTTCTTTTTCTGCACTAAGGCTTGTCTTTTCTTCAAAAGCTATCCTTAAATTATGTTCAGACAGTTGAAGCTTTTCATTCAGTTGATCTACCTGAACTCTGCAGTCATCAAGTTCTTTCTCAACGTTCTCCAATTTTCCCTTCAAGTTAACTATTTCTTCATTCTTCTCAGCAACCAGCCCATTCAGATGTTCTGTCAAGTTCCTCAACTCATCCTTAGCTACTGAAAACTCCTGCCTTTCTTTCTCATGTTCAGTATTCACAGCAAGCAAGCATTCATTTTTCTCTTTGATTGAATTTACAAGCTGAGATACATGGCCCTTCAAATCTTTATTCTCTTCAACTAACATTGCTAATTTTCCCTCCAGTGCAGGTACTATGGGTTCAAGTAATCTCAACCTTTCAGCATACTCTACACATTTCCTTTTTGTTTCATCGAGTTCCATTGCAGCATCCCTTAATGCTTCTTGAAAAAAGATCGCTGAAGTCTGTTGTTCATAGTAATTCAATTTCATAGCATCCTCAGCTTCATGGGCAGCTTCTTCATAAATACTTCCAATTATATCATGCATGATAATAGACTTCAAAACCAGATCATCATGGTCAGACTTGAACTGTGCAGTCACCTCTCTTAAAATACAATTGCGCACATCTTCATTTAAAGATGCTTCAATATTGTCATTCTCTGAGGTAATCTTAAGGTCTCTAACCATTTTTTGCAGGTTCTCCTTCACCAATTTATGCTCTGCTAGATCCTTCTTCAGCTCACTAGCCTCAGAGTACAAGTTACAGATTTCCAAATTCTGCTCATTAAGTGAATTCCTGAGGCGGTGATTTTCAGACATTAAGTTCTCTAACGTTTCCCTAGAGTGATTACAAAATTCAGACAATTTTTCATTGTCCTTCACAATGACATCCAACTTTGAGACAACTTCTGTTATCTTTTTCTTCAACATTTCCAAGTCCTTATCCTTGATATATGGTACAAATGGCCCTCTGTCCTTCAATGATTCCCTCCCCTTCACACGCTTTAATTTAAAATATTCATCAGTCATTTGTGCAATGGTGGACTCGTGATCACGCTTCATCTTAAGCATCTCGGTCCGAAAGTGCTTGTATAGCTCCTCTACATTCATATGGCTCAACTTGGAAGTTTGCAAGGTCTCTGGCAAACTGAACTTGGACTCCTCCTCATCATTACCATTTCTATCCCAAAGCGATCCAGGACTTGATCCTTGACTCACAAAAACTTTACGGTGAAGATTATCAGACTCAAGAGACCCTCCAGGACTAAGGTCACTAGTTTCAGGAGCAACTAAAAACTTTTGTATAAACTCCAAATCACGGCATACTCTGGGAATTTCTTTGAATTTATCGATCAACGACAGAACACTGCTTATATCCAACAGGCGTCTCTCATGTTCCTCTTGCAAGTTCTCTAACAAGGTCATGTACACCATAGATTCCACTTCTCTACTAATCTCCACGTCGATTTTCCAGTTCTCAACAGGTGCAAGTGCATTCACTTTGCGCGACATAGCTTGAATTGTAGCATTCAAAGAGTCAAAATTACTCTGAATGCTCAAACAGTTCTCTACAGCACACTCGGTATTGATACAAGTTGGAACAATCGCTGAACCATTTGCTAATTGAGAAGTACCAACATGACATTGAAGCCTCTCAAGCTGTTCTTTGGCAGAGTGATAGAGAATACCAAGAGAATCTTTGAAACTGTCAAATTCCGCAAAACCATCTGCAAACCAAGAGTTTGTTCCTCGTCTCTGAATGTTTCCCTCAAAAGAACCACATGCACCACCTACACCACAACCACAATTGTGAGAACTTAATGCTTCCTTCAACTCAGCTAATTCTCGCTCCTTAGCAGCTACTGTCTCAGCTGCTTCCTGTGACACTGCATTTACCATACCCTTTATCAGAGATTCACTAACCATCCTTGATACTGTAAGACGTTCCTCAATATCATCCATGTACGAATCCAGACCATCAAGGACAAGAACATCCAAATCATTACTCTCTTCCACATCACACGCATGCTTCTGATCTAGCCCACCATTGCAATAACCAGGCTCCAATGCTACACTACTTCCCATCGGATTTTTGATTTACACTGATAATAAATTACTTGAAGACCAGCGTTGAAGTCGACTGCATGTCTCCTGCACATCCACAGCACATGTCAGAAATCACAACCTTAATCCACACTTCCCCTCGGAGAATCAAAAAGTAAGCACTCGTCAATTCTTGTCCTAATTGACTAGTTCATGCACATACACTAGTTGAAAATAGTAGTTGAAGTCGATTTTAAAAGTCAAAGCCGTCTTCCTGTACCTTGGGCCATTCTAAATACTCTAAAATGTTCTGTTTCAATCATCAGCATACTACATGAGCCATTCAAATTAAAAGGGCCAATGTTCAGTTGTTGTCACCTAAATTAAACTCAACTAAATACTGAAAACAAAAAAGAAAAAGCCTGACTTCTAATCTTTTTACCACATACAACATTTCCAAGTCACAACTTGACAGACTTACTTACTTACTAAGCTCAACCTACCTAACCCAAATCTCCAGAAACATTACTATAAAAAGAACAAAACTTTATCACAAAATAAAATACAAACCAACATGCAGGGCTATTTTTGGAAACTACAGCTACCCAGTAGAATTAGTCAAATAACACCAAACACAAAAAAAAAAAAAAAACTAACACATTTCTACTCAACTGAAGCAAGACCCACAAATTGAAAACCCCTCATTTCCCTAAAACGAACAAACACAAATTAAGAGCTAAATTAGCAAGGTACTGTAATTAAGTAGCAAGTAAAAAAAGGGAAAGAGTAAAAGAAAAAGAACTTACCAGTAAAATAATAAAAAAGATAAACAAATAGAATATTGGCAGAGCAGAAAAGGGTAAGTAAGTAAAGTAAATTAAGAGCTAGCTAGCTTGTTTGTTAATGGGAAATTTGGCTTAGGGTTTTGGTTTTGGTTTGGGTGGGGAAGAGAGAGAAAGTGATACTATTCCAGTAGAGAGGATAATAAATTATTAAAATTAAAATTAAAATTAAGTGAGTGTTGAAGCTGAAGAATTTCGTTTTGCGTGTTTTTGTCTTTTCTTTTCTTTTTGATTTTTTATTTTTTGATTTTTAAATAGAAAGGTAGAAGGGGTCATAAATGAGCGGGAGAAAAGAGAATAATATACGTTGTTGTTGATGAATGATGATGAAATAAAAAAAAGAGGGTGATGAAAAAATAAAGAATAAATTTTTTTATTTAATTAAAGTGGCAGGTCAGGTAGATAGAGTGACGGAGTGACGGTGTTGTGGGGTTTGGACTTTAAAGTGTGTGTGGACGGTGGTTGACTGGTTGGTTTATTTGCAAGTGTAAACTTACGGAGTACAAATGGAAAATAAAAAGTTTGTCCTTTGTTCTTTTTGGTTCTGTCAGGCTGTAATCTGTGCTCATCAGAGTGGAAATTTTTAAGAGAAAAAGAGATGCAATCTAATGTTGATTTGGTGCAAGTGTTGGACTTGGAAAGACAGGACTGATGGGTGGAGGACTAGAGGTGGACTTTTTTACTACAATATCACAATAATTTGTTTCAAACCAGAACTGCCTGGCATCGTTCGGTCGAGATTCGGGTTCGATCATTTCGGATTTTTTTTATCGGGTTTGACATTTTTGGGTCCTAACAGGTTTGCACATTTGTTTACCTCAATAAGAATATTATTTTATAGAAATTTAAACATTAATTTCAGTTTTTTTTTAAAAAAAAATATATGTTAATTACTATATTTTTAATAATTTGAATTTGTAAATGTACATTTATTGGACAAAACGGGTCGTTTCATTTGGGTCGGGCTTAACCAGAATTTATCGAGTTTTTTCAACTTCGGGTCGATTTTCTCATGTTCGTAACCCACTTATTTCGATAGTTTTACGTGTCAATTTTGGATCAGGTAAATTTCTTCTAGGTGGTCTATGTGAAACTGTTGTTTACGAGTAATATTTTATGGGAATTGTTGAATAAGATTATAAGTCATAATGAGAATTACAATCAATATTTATAGGAACCAACTTCGAGTGATTATCACTATAACAATAAACGAGTGTAAATCCCCATTTAATGACAATGATCGGGGTCAAGATGTACGCAACCTTACCCCTGATTACAGACTATAACAAAATGACTAAAAAACACTTTCCACTACTTATTTTCAGTGAAGTTGAATAAACTCAATATTTTCAATCCATAGATGCATTTAGGATCATTTACGAAAACAACCTCATTGTTTTCTTAAATATGGAAAATGTTGCGAATATCTTGACCTCTAAGCACCCCCATCGAATAGGAATTACACTCGCTTATACCCAGTATTTTTTATCATAATTTAACTTCATCGATCGATCGTAAGGACTAGTTAAATTCAATTTCATTTTGGATATTAGTTGCATATTGCCAATCTATGGGTGTATTTGTCCGTCTTTAAGACCTGAATTGTTTAAAGCTGAAAAAAATTAAACTACACTGGAAAAAAAAATGTAATGAATTGAAAAATGCTGAACAAATTAAAATTATAGCTAAAATTGAATAGAAAAAAACTGAAACGTAACACTAGGTCTATATACGAACAAAACACACCATATGGTTTGCTATATGTAATCATAATCGATCAGACTCAATCTCATTTTGAGTACATTATAACACAATCATCATATGTATCATAGCTAAATACGCCAACAAAATATCATTTACAATTAGAAAAACCTGTGTAAACCCGTTTCATCTATGAGATGGGATCAATAATAACTACTAGGTGTCACTTATGACCATCAAAGAGTCATTAATCAACCATTTTCGTCATTAATGACCCCGTCTCATATACTCATATATGAATTGATTCGCACAAGTTCTTGTGTTTACAATGAGCAAACAAATCTTAGAAGAAAAAAGAAAAGTAAACTAACATACTAACAAAGAATGATCAGCTCACCATACATATATATTGGAAAATTTGCAGCTCGTGTTGTCATTGCTTTACCTAAAGTCTCCGGAGATTCCCCTTTATTTAAAAAAAGAAAAATCACCGGAGATCCCGAAGCTATATGATACAGTATAATAATGACAGTGAAACAATGTTCCTTACGGAGTACATCCAAAAGGCTATACCGGTAAGAGTGGTACGTAAATTCAATTTTTTCTCTGACTAAATGCTGTACACGCCCTCAGATAAACAAAAGGATCTCATATTCTCATCCACCTGGGCAGAGCTTTCAAATTCTATGATGGAGCTATTCAGCGGTATGGGTCAATCGAGAATGATGGAGCTTCAGTATTACAAGCATACCTTGTAAGTTGTAACAGCCAAATGAGTTCCATAATTAGATGGTTCTGCAAAGCAATATGCAACCAAGTTTCAACATGCTTGAACTAGTTGATCAATTGGTGATCCAGGTCGTCCGACACACTGGCATATTCGCCGGTACTCCTGCAAGAGTGAGTGAACAAATTTAGTATCCATAGCGAAGCCAAAATCTGAAATACCTTAGCTAAAATATCATTCACCAGCTAATGGCAGTGCTCAATCTGAAATCAGGGATTAACCATGACATGGAGAAGAAATGAATACTCGAAAAAAGTACAGCAAGTTTTACTTAACAATATGGAAGAACAGACAATCAATCAAAAAAAAATGGAAGAACAGACAAAATAATCTTGGTCCGAAAGTTCGTCGAATCCCACAATTTAATGACCAACTAGATACAGTACACAACCAAAACCGAGATATGGAATGAGCATTCATAGTACCCAGCATAAATCAACCATGAGGAAATTGAGATAATCCAAATTAAATGCACGAATGCTGTAATGCAAACAAGTTGTGTTACATGTCCAGACTGAAGTACTATTTAAAAAACATCATCTATATTGGGAGTTCAACAGAAAAAGTTCTCAGCAAACAAATGTACATTGCACAGTAAAGCTTCAAAAGAACTGATATTGAGTTCATGCTATTTTTCTCGCTCAAATATTCCTATTTTCACTGCCTAGAAGGGAAACCCCATCCTAAATTGATGTATGCTCAATCCCTCATTTCAAAGCACCCACACTGAAAGTAAAGTACATAAGTATAATAACTACATGATTACCTATCATATGACAAGAAAGCTTCACCAATAGTTCCAGCAACCTTACTTCGTACCTTTCTTACACAGATCTGCAAAGATATTACTAGTTAGCAGCCTATGAAGGCAATGATCAACAATAGTGGTAATTGTTAATTTGAAATGATCTCCTTGCCTGTACTCTATCCATTGGACCTGCCTGTGGATCCCTGTTCCTATGGACAACTATCCCATTATCACACTTATTTATAAAATGTGCACTACCACTGATATCATACAGATTAGGAGCTCCGCCAACCCAGTTGTGCAGCTGTTGCAGAAACAGTAACAAGTCAGGCAGAAGAAAGGCATTACATTACACAAAGCAAAATAAACTCCTTGAGCTCACCTGTCTAGGATGAGCAACAAACCAAACATGGCACGAATGATGCTGTGCGAATCTCTTGACTGACGTTAGCATCTGACTTACATATTCTGTCTCTGTCCTGTTAGATAAAAATATTACAGAGTCAAATATCATCAAGCAACTCATCCCACCATAACTCATGATGATTATTTGATGAAGAAGCATCCAAGACTGATCACTTCTCCATAAAAGGGAAGGATAGTGACCAATAGTTTTATAGTTTCATTGTCCATTGTAGCTTGGTGGGTTTGAAAGTGAATCCATCACACATCACTTGTGGATCCAAGCTAAGATGTTGGCAGTCAGTTTCCCCTTCAATTGGAGGGGAAAAGGCCTTGCAATAAAACTTACAACTAATTTAGAACGATGCTGATGCTACTGCCAGTCCAATCAAAGTAAAAAGACCAGAACAAAGTGTAACAGGCAGCATCGGATCCCTTCTTTAATTTCTCACTTTAAATGCGTAATCTCTTCCTTAAATCTGTTGAATTTTCCTACTATACAATCTTCTGAGCACAAACTTGTTAAAAACTCTAAATAGCTCAGTTGGTAAGACTTCTGAGATGTACTCCAAAGGTCCCAAGTTCGAGTCTCCTCAGGGCCAATGGAAGTGTCCAGGGCCATGGGATTAGTCGAGCAAAGTCTGAATACCCATGTTATCTAACAACAACATAGCTTTAATCCCATTAAAGATTGGCATCGGCTAACATGGACCAAAATGGATACCCATGCTAACGAAAAAAAGAAAAGAAAAGACACCCGAGTATGTGTCTTGAAAGTGAGAAGGCAGAATCGCCCTTGAAGACCCCCCTTCATTCTAGACTCAATGTCCTTTCTTAAGAGTAATTCCTTGACCTTGATTCAGTCATGACAGCCTATTAGAAGCTACTATTAACAGGGTGTAACCCTGTACGGGATCTTAGCTAGGAGCTACCAGAGAAAGGAATCCTTAATCTAAGGATCCCTTAAAATAAATACTACTCCCTCCGTTCCACTTTTATTTTCCCAAATGAGTTTGGCACAAGATTTTAGGTAGAGTGGCTGAGAGTGTAAATGGTCCCTTATACCCCTTGATTTTGTGTCAAATTACAATGGTCCCATAGCACATGGTCTTAGCTTGGTGGGGTAAAGATGAGGGTATAGTGGTAACGTGTGTGGGTACCATTACCAAATATGGCATTTTGGAAGATAAAAGTGGACCGGAGGGAGCAATGAACGACATTCTGAAATCCTATTGTAAATGCTATCTAGAATTAAGGGACACATACAGAATAATTAAGGAACAAACAATGACACAGTCACTCTTGTTGATCTTATAGGATATTGTAATCCAAAAAAAAAAACATGCGCAAGAAATGCCACTCACACTTCTATTCATCTTGTTGCTTCTTTTCCCACAATATCCTTCACATTTCTATAACATTGCGAAAACACTTGCACCGAAGAGACAAGCTCTAGAATGATGTTAGTCAGGGAAGATTTTATTCAACCTCATGCGTACAGGAACATATGTTGAGAACAATAACATCCAGCTTGAATCCAGATAAGAACAAGGCATACTATAAAGTAATCTAAGATAAGGCAAGAAACTTCACAGTTCAGAACTGAAAATAAATGTTTTCAAGAGCACATAGAACGTCTGCATGTATATGTAGACAGGAACAAATCTAATCCATTTTGACGCTCTGATAATTACTCATAACTGCCAGATGTTTATGTTGTTGCAGTAGCTATTTGGGGAAATTAATCATAGAGAACTTAGGGGGGGACTTACATGCTAACTGGACGTTGATGGTCAAGCTCATTGTAAGGATCAATAACGAGACCTTTCACACCATGCCTCAAAACAGCAGCTTTTGCCAGATCAAGGACCCATTTGATGTTGGGAAGGGCTTCATCCTCACACCTTCATAACATGTTAAGTGGTGAGAAAAGATACAATCATACATCCCAATGTACAGACATCATTAAAACATCAAACAAATCAGCTGCAGTACAAAACTTTTACATGTATCTTAAACCATGAAATTTCCATTACCAAATAAATTCAAAATACTATGCCATGGTCAACAGAATCAACTGATAAGTGTTCCATTGAAAATTCTGAAGCTTGCAATAAATACACTACAACCATTGCCGCCAAATCTTAAGTGTTGTTGCAGTATTTGTTTCCCAAATAAAGTTTTTGGCTATTGCAACAAATGGATCATCTCCTGAAGTATTCGGAAGTCATCTGCTTTTAGCAGCTCCAATACCAGACTTTTACACGAATTTTTGCACTGCTACATTTCAAATTACTAAAGCGGACCATTTGGCTAAAAGTATAGCTGTTGAGATCGTACCGTATGAGATAAAATGAATCATTTAGCCATTGCTTCCCTTGCTGTAACTCCTCCAAAGTCATTCGTTCAAGATTTTCTCCATACCTGCACAAAATGCATGGAAACATTAATATACATTTTATAGTAATTATTTAACCAAAAGATCAATAAAGTTTATATGGAGAGTAAGCTGAGTACACTTTTCCACTATGAAATAACAATTCAAGCACATAAACAGGCATCTCTTCTTTGATCAAGTAAGTGTGAACACCCTCTGATGTAAAACAAGGGACAAGGAAGAGTAGAGTAAAGGAGAAAAGGGAATAGGAGAGGGGTAGAAGAGAGAACAGAGAAGTGTTAAGGGGAAAATAAAGGGTAGAAAGGAGTAAAGGAACAGAAAAAAGAGTTAGAGAACACTCAAACATGTATAATTTTTTTGAGGGCTCAAACATGTATAATTATTCAGCCAATACCATAATAGTATTCTTATATATATATTCTCTAAATCTTAGAGAACAAGAAACAAACTTCCTGAAGTATACTAATAAGAATAGGAAATTATTTTAACTAAAATACTCCTAAATCAATACCCTATAATGAACCTACAAATATAATATATAAATACCAAAATACATCAGCTTTTCAAATGCTTAAATTCTCTAGATTGCTAAAGTTGTGCATCATAATTTCTTCTTTATTCTCCATCAATCTCTCCCGGTTGGAAAAACTCAACCTCGAGTTTTGTAATGAGGTAGGACAATGTAGGAGAGAGAGCCAGAAATAGCATTGCTGCGTAGAATGAAGTGACGACGAAAAAAAATCTAAAGTTTGTCCATGTGATGTAGGGTTGACAGGATGTACTTGCTTTCCAATGACAAAGTATGACGAAATGTAGTCATCTATTCGATACACCTTGGTGTAGGATAATTCACATACTGGTTCCTGGAACAGATTGCCATTTTCAATTTTTGCTGAACTTCCATCTGGCCTCTTAGTTGGCATCCCAGCTTCCACTATTGATTCGTCACGTTCAACATCACAATCAATCTTCTGATTTGATACGTTGTCAAAATTGGTGGAAGTAGTATTTGTGTTGTTTGCTAGCTCTTCATGCTTCAAAGTAGCTTCCAAAGCTTCATAAAGTTCCTTAGATCTCTTAATGCGTTCATCCATTTTTCCAACTATTACTTCATCTGTTTCCAACAGCGCTCTAGATTCGAGGGAACCATGTCTTGTTCCGTAAAACTCTCACACTTTGCGACATGACTTTGATTTTCCACAGTATAATCGTACTAATTCTCTTCTAGCATAATAGGACTGGTGTAATGGGGTTCATTGTAAACTAGTCCGAAAATTCAACAGATAGCTCAAGAAATTCACGAGTACTAGCTGACTCAAAACTGTCTGACTAACTATGTGAGTGCTTGTACCTTGATTTCAATCTTGCCGTAGCTAAATCAGCTTCATATGCTCCATTTATAGGAAGATTCTTTGAGAAAACGGGCCATAATTCTACCTCACAACCCCTTTCATATATACTACATTGATGTAAAACAAGGGAACTGGAAGAGTAAAGGAAAAACGGGAAAAGGAGAGGAGTAGAAGGAAAAACAGAGAAGAGTTAAGGGGAAAATAAAGGGTAGAAAGGAGTGAAGAACAGAGAAAGAGTGTAATGGAACACTCAAACATGTATTTCAATCAATACCAAAATCTGTCTAACTTAAGATTCCTAGCATCTATATATTGTCTTAAAGTCTTAGAGGACAAGAAGCAAACTTCCTAAAGTATACTAATAAGAATAGGAAACTAACTCTAACTAAAATAGTAAAATACTCCTAAATTACTTTATTTTAACCTTTCAAAGTAACCTATAATAAACCTACGAAATTAATGAATATTTACTAAAATACATCAGAATTCCAAATACTTGAATTCTCTAGATTGCTAAGGGTTGCGTGTCACAACGGTTATCTTCATGCATCTTTCAACTTTAGGTTGATTGGACTAAACCAATGTGGCTGGAAAAACATACTGGCGTTTCTGGTTCTTTCTGAAGTTGCAGGAGTGAAAAGTTCAATGCAGCAATGCACCCAAGGTCTATCTAGGAATCTACATCGCTCTATATTTTAATAGAGGGGAATAGTTGTGTAAATCTTGTTGTTGTTTGTCTGAAAAAAGAACTACCACTTTTAGAAGCCAAATAATTATGGAACAGAAAAGCATGGATTTTATCTTCAAGACCTCCACTAACACATAGGGCGCCTTGACTTCCACTAACAAACAGAGGTCTTCATCTTCCAGGTGAATTTAAGATTCAGCATATAAAATGAGTTTTCAAATAGTTCTATATATATTGCTACTCCATTGTTGCAAACAAAACATAATTTCTTGATTAACATTCAAAGAAACCTGATGCTCCACCCTCACATAATGTAGGCTAGAGTATCTCCAATTTTTGGATAGAGTAGTAATCAAATTCCATTGAAGGATGTCAATGTCCAAGGGGGCATAATTTCAGAAACAAATCACGCTCAGGCTATTACGTACAACTTCATCCACTTGAACAAGAAAACACAACTGCACGAGTGTCACTAAAATTACCTGTTCAAAAACTCAACCCGAACTTAATATTGTGTCTAAAGATAAAGGACACCACAAAAAAGTTCTTTAATATATTTGGGAAACCTCATTCGTACAAGGACAATCTCCAACGAAAACAAGCATTTGCGCTTGCAGCGATTTTAACTTCTACCCAACCTATAGTCTGAATTATTGACGAAAAAATAAGAAACTACACTATCAGGATGCCGATGCTTAAACTTACCGAACGGTAAAAAATGGTTTCTTGATATGCTTCTCCAAAAGTTTCCTCGCATGTTCACGAACCTAAGTCAAAACAAAAACAAACTTTAAGCATAATGATAGCATCCATTAGCAAACTCTAAATCAAGATATAAAAAAAATCACTCTTGCACTATGGAACCGACTTTTCCAAGGGGGGAATTTTTTTTCCGATAACATGGGTATCCCAGTGGCCTTGATGAGGGTAGGTAAGGGGTTTCCCATGATCAGCGCTAAGTTTCCTAAGGATCGGGCCCATTGGGTTAGGGATAGGTAAGAACAAGAGAATTTTACGGCTGTGTGCTGTTCTATCAACCTTTTGGTGTTGGTTAGAGAGCAATAACCGCGTTTTTGACAAGGGCTTTCATTCGATTGATCACATATGGGGGAGGGTAGAAATCATAACTTCTTTATGGGCAAACTTTGGGGGAAATTTAAGATATTCCTGTTTCATGCAGTAAAGTGGTGCAAATTGTAGTGAGCTTGAAGAATATCTTGTCCTTAATGACTCATTTGATACTTCATTTATAAAAGTTCATTTTCTAACAATAAAAAAAGACCTCCACAGTTATTGAGGACCTCCACAGTTATTCAGGACCTTTGTACTCATTAGGACACCTCAACATAATACCATAAACAACAGCCTGTTTCATGAACCAAAATTATACCAAATAATGGAACATAACGTTAACAGAATCATTGGCTTTCTGTATAACTACAGGGTTACAATCATAAATTCAAGCACCTAAGAAGACGGGACTGAAAACAACAA
>ONZK01003097.1:14433-27085 GCA_900322385.1 Pharnaceum exiguum
AGATACAAACTATTTATATTGATCATACACTCAACAGATTGAGTAATGTCTTTCCCGCCAATTCTCTAAATTGCTAACAAACTTTCTAACAACCTAACAAACTTACTAACTAACTTGGTGACTCATTATTTACTTTAACTATAGACGAAGTCAAAAATGGTAACTACAATTAAGGGCAATTTGGGTGGATGTGGACGTGCCGACGTGATCAGAAATAAATCGGAAATTGTTTTAAAATGGGAATTGTCAAAGGGGAATCAGATTTTTGAATGGGGGAATTGGGGAAATTGATGGAAAATATGAACACTTGCCGAGATATTGTAGCTAGAAAAAACTGTAGTAAAAATTGGAAATGCAATTTTTGTGTAGATGAAATACTAGGTGACATAGGAGTTTGTTAAAATATCTGCGTAGGAGGAATCAAGTCAGAATTATACGGTACAGAAAATCATAAGGTGATATCACACTATATGATATCATATGGTGACATAGGGCCTTCAACGGTCGTACCGCAAAATGTTTTCCTAACACTTGCAAAGACAAACTTTTTTTTTGGGTTGCCCATTTGATTCATCAGAGTTTCGCTCCGACTACGTTCAAACCCGACCCGGGTCGCACACCTGATTGGGTGAGTCTCCCAATTAAGGTCTCTGCATACGCTGAAGCTCGAATTCGAAACCTCACTTAATATGTATGGAGCTGCTTACCACTCAAACAAACCCCACATTGGTACTTGCAAAGACATCTTTGAGAAGCACGTTTCTGTAAGACGTGTAATTTTTATGTGCAATAATGTATCTAGTTGGTTAAATAATAAGATAAGCTCCCTTGGTGGACTAACTCCATTAGATGTTCTGAAGTGAAGGGTACTGTAGCAGTGCCAAACGGAACTTCGGCTTCGTTACCCGATGTTCATTCAGTTAAGATCAGTTAGCTGAGAGTTTTTCTTCACAGAACTCAGTTCAGATTACTGTATATTAGAACGGAGCATTGGCGTTCCCAGAGCTTCTGTGCCATTGCGCACTCTTGCCAACCATGTAGTTAAAACCGTTCTCATAATATTATGTCGGTCTATGGACTATGGTATACGACTATACGAGTACCCACCTAATCGATCTTAATGACATTACATTTCCGCAACTATATCATGGTCCATGCTCCCTATGTTGTCCATTCGATCTGCCTTCCACCTTTGACTTGTTCAATGACGTACCACTGTGTGCAACTAGAAGAGTGGAAACTAGAAACCTGCAAGAATTGATTAACCCTGACACACGAGAACACGACTTGATCTTGTAATGTAGAAAATTCCAAGCTAATCCTGTCAAGTGTCAATATGTGTGCCGAACTCATAAGCAGATTATGAGACTATAAATAAGATTTAGTTTCCTGTTATCTTGCATAACCATTTTCATTACCTATGGCATATTTCAAGTTCTCTCCTCTAGTCTTTGCCTTACTATTTTTACAATTTCAATGTTCTGTTTACGCACAGAATGCTGTTAAAGCAGGCTATTGGTTCCCTGACAGTGGCATAGGAGTCTCTGACATAGACTCCACTCTCTTTACCCATCTCTTTTGTGCATTTGCCAAGCTAGATTCTTCTACCAACAAGCTTAGTATCCCTCCAGAATGCTCGACCTTCACCCAAACCGTCCGACAAAAGAACCCATCTGTCAAAACTCTCCTATCTATAGGGGGAGGCTCTGTCGCTTCTTCCGTCTTCAACAATATGGCTAGCCAAGCCAGCTCTCGCCAAACCTTCATTGACTCATCCATTAGCCTAGCTCGGTCCAACGGCTTCGATGGCCTGGACTTGGACTGGGAACAGCAGAGCACCCAATCGGAGATGGACAACCTCGGTGCCCTCATTGACCAATGGCGTTCTTCTGTTAATACTGAGTCATCAAACACCGGCCGCCCGAAGTTGCTTCTGACTGCAGCAGTTGCAGTAAGCCCACAGGTGAATTCTCAGGCTCGCTTTCCTACTCAGGCAATATCCAGGAGCCTAGATTGGGTAAACGTCATGGCATATGACTTCTATGCTCCTGACCGGAATCCTAGTCAAACCCGATCGCATGCTGCTCTGCGTGATCCAGTGAATGCTGGTGTAAGTGGTAGCGGCGGTATCAGTGCCTGGATCAGCTCAGGGGTCCCATCAAAAAAACTTCTGTTCGGGTTTCCTTATTATGGGTATGCATGGAAGCTGGTGGATCCTAACATGCATGGTCTTCTGGCTCGTGCTAGTGGTTACGACACCACTGTAGGTTCACCTGATAAGGGAATACCAAATTATACTCAGATCAAGGCGTTTATAAGCCAAAGGGGGGCAACAGTGGTGTTCGACTCTAGCTACGGTACCAATTATTGCTACTCCGGAACTACGTGGATAGGATATGATGATACTCAAACCATCGCTGCAAAGGTTTCTTATGCCAAGAGCAATAACTTGTTGGGATATTTCGCCTGGCATATCGCTCAGGACAATGGCTGGGCCCTTTCCAAGCAAGGTAACTGATTAGAAGAATACTTTTTGTGTGCTATTTCAATTGTAGCACTTCATCTCCGATCCCTTAATGGTTACAGAACTCTACGTTGAATTAAGTTTACTTACTAAATATTTTTCTCGTGCAGCTTTGCAGACATGGGGAGCGTAGAAAAAACGAGTACATGCCAATGCGAAGGGAACTACATCATCAAGAGACCCAGCTCAGAGGAAAATAATTTTTAGTTATTTTTATAACTAAATTAAGCACAATAAATTGTAACAAGAAAGTTAAACCAGGATACATGAGATCTTTGTATCTCCATTATTGGAAATCTATAAGTATTTACAGTTCACTCTGGCAAAGATTTGACCACCTTTCTTGGACCAGTCCAGAACGACTAGTTTTTGAGTATATACATCTAGCTGAATGGCTTTAGGAAGGGACCTAGCTAGCTAACTGCCTAACATCACTTCAATGAAAATTTGCTGCCTAAAAATGCCCTTCTTCCTAGCCTTTCGCAGCTGCAACTTACTAGTAAACAGATTATCTTCCTAGTTAATGAGTAAAAGCAAGATTACAAAATAACATCCGCAATTTACACATAATGTGCGATCGTATTTGAAGGATCGTATATGAAACTAACTTCACATACAATTACTTTTCTACCAAATACAGTTTAGAATTGAGTAATTGAGAATACGATAACATACTCTATAGTCTACAACGTATATGCGTATATACTCCACTTAATTCAAAAATAGTACTCCGTACAAAATATTCTTTTCTCACATCCTAAACCATTTTTAGCCATGTATGTTACTCCTAGTTTCTTTATTTTCATATTCATACTTATGGGCTTATGGCACATCTATGCCATGATTATTCACAGTGAAGCAGATGGACTTTTACCATACGAATTTTAATGAAATTACCCAGCACAATAATTAAACACATGGAAAGAACAGAGAAGTGCGAGACCGTGTCAAATATAGCACCTTCGCAACTGCAGTATCAAACAAGTCAACTTCAATACGGAAATTAGGTCAGACAGCCTAAATGAGAAAACTTCTCATCACAAGAATCATAAGTATTCACATCAAACCTGGCAGGACAAACCATGACAGATTGACAGCCAATGTCAAGCACATATGAACTCCTCTACTAAAGTGAGATGAGCAAATTTGTTCTTTATAACCAACCTGGAAAATGTCATCCGACTCCAACTTTTAGTAAGTGACAGCCTCAAAGTTAAACATTCTACTGTAATAAACTGTTACCCATCGTTACCAGGATAAAACAATTGTACAATACAAATTGAACCAGAAAATATTCACAGGGAAAACAAAGTAAATTTGTTGCTTATGCCAACGAAACCAGAACATATCCTCAAAAGAAAAAGTTCATGCAAGCAGCCCCTCAATCAAATGTATCAGACCAAACAACAAAGGTCATCACATGAATGGTCAAACCAGTAAAATAGTGTAGTAAGATTCATTAGAACAGTTCAATCTACAACCATCATAGTTCAGCTAGAACAGTTCAATCTACAACCATCATAGTTAAGCTTTTAATAACCAAAATTTCAATGACATCAGAAGCAGATACTATATCTATCATGCATACTAAATATACAAAGTATAAGACTCGAAAAATTAGTGATCAGCCACACGCCCACACCCTTTCCAACTACTTATTTGGAATGTCGATTACAGCGTAGCAAAAGCAGGCTACGCCTTTACTAATAGAAGTTTACAATGTCAAACTTAATAAAGAATTGAAATAAGATGGAGATCGAGTCTACAACATAGCAACTCAATAATTCAGCATAAACATGCATATGATAGTGCCTTCCAATAAGAAAGATAGTAACCAACACTGTCTGAACTGGTCAGCGAAAATGAAGCTTTATAAAGAAGATATAGTTATTTGTTAACATGATACTGTCAACTACGAAGCTTGTGCTCCAATGAAGAAATAAATAAAATCTCGTCCACTACTTCTCTAACAGGCAGCCGTACATTAGTGGAATCCCTACACTACAAGCAGAACGGAGAAAAAAACAACATATTTGAGATCCCAAAGGTGGAAAATTTCCAAACATGTAACATAGTGAAACGAAGTTCAAGGACTACAAATCCTTTTTGTTTTTCACGAGCCTCAGTTTCAGGCGACATACATATGTACATGAGAAGCAGGCCGAATCCGGAGTCGAGGCCGGTTGCAAAAGCTGATTGTACGTACATCTACCTGATTGTCACAAACTTGTTGGTCCCGTGTTTAGCCCAGTGTGTCTTCAAGTCAATAGGGTTAGCAAAGTTGTACCCTTCGGCTGCCAACTTTTCCAACACCTTCTTGAAGGCACCCAAGCTCATCTTCCGTCCAGCTATCCTAGCGCCACGTCTTTTGGTACTCATTGGCAACGGGTACATTGACATTCCCGTTGTACAGCAAGCAGATTGCCATCCTCCGGATCCCCACCGATAACATTGCTGAGGGGTCCCGGTGCAAGAACAGACCGGTATAGGAATACTTGAAATATCCATATCAATGCCATTAATAACAACTTCAGTGGTCTTCTTGGCAGCCTTAGCCCGCTGAACAGAACCACCACCGCCACCACCATCCTTAGGCCCACTAGGGCCTTTCTTCTGCTTCTTAGCCTTAGGAGGCTTCTCTTGTTTTCCAGCGGATCTCTTCTTAAGAGGCCCGGTTATACTCTCAGTAGCCGGCTCAGCTTTAATCATCCTACTATCCTCATTAGACGACTCAGCTTGCCTTAGCATTTGCATCGAATGGTGATTATTCGGGGTGGTAGTCTCCTGCATCCCACCATAACTACTACTATGAGTATGACTAGTAGGCAACATATTAAAAAACTTATTCTCCCTCGGAACCCAAGTGTCCCTCAAGTAATCCATTTGATGATGTTGGTGGTAACTCGGAACCCCGTAATCCCTCTGGTGGTGGTGGTGGTATCCATTGTTCGAGCTTCCCATGAGAGCCGACTCGCGATGATGTTGACTCCCTAAAATGGGCTTCGGTTCAGCCGCCATGTTGCTCATTAGGTTCAAATTTAGACGACTCCTCATGGCGGACGTGTCGAAATACCCCCAATTCCGCATGTGCAATCCTCCGTCGCCGCCGTCCATCTGATACAATTACCTGAGATTCCCAACACAAATGCCACCACCAACCCAAAACCATGAAACAATGCCCCCAATAATCAGTTAATGCACAACTAAAACATATATAGTCATAAAAGATCGAGAAACATTTCCCTACACTGACATGCAAAACAACAACCCATAACAATAAATTACAGAAAGTCATTTCGTGTATTGTATAAGGAAAGTCAGTCAATTCAAACAAAATGTCAACATAATTATAAAATGCGAGATTTACAAGGAAGGTAAAAATGAGCAAGCTAAACAGATGGTACGGTAATAGTGAACATTTCCGATTAGGAGATGAATTAATGAATGAATGAAATCTAACAGTTTAGAAAACGAGATCTCAAAAAGAGAAAAGTATTAAGGCAGAAAAAGAGAACAGGACAAGGAGATCAGATCTTAAAATGGGTAAGAAGCAGATCCAGCAAAATTTAAAATATTTAAATTTAAATACGTGTGATGAGAGAGAGAGAAAGGGAAATGGGGACATAAAAGATAACGGATAAGGATGAGCAGAGAGAAGAAGGGGAGATGGGATGGGTAACTTACTGGGGAAAGAGAAGAGGCCGGAGTTGGGCTAGGGTTGTTATTTCTTTGTTTGTTGTTGGGTTGGGGAGGAGAGAGAACGGGAGAGAGAGAGAAAGGAAAGAAGGGGAAGAGAGAGGAGAGAGAAAGACTCAGGAGGGTTTTAAAAGGAGGCCCATTCTTCAATTTCAATTACGATTTGCACGCCTTCTTCAACTACTCGAACTGGTATTTTGCATGTGTAATAAAAACTAGGCTTTCATTTCAACAAGTGCCTAAGATTAAATCTTCAACTGGTTTTTTAAATTTTTTAAAAAAAAACTTCGACCAAATAAACTAAATCCAATTGAACTTAAAATTTTGGTCAATTGACTTAACACAAAACTACTTATTACATTAAAGATAGATAGAACTGTAGACATGGCCGGCAAACGGGTCAAACGCTACGGTTTCCGCTCGGCTCGGTTCGGTTTGGGTCAATTTTGATTTCTTATTTTTTCGGGTCGGGTTGCGGTTCGGGTCATATTTATTTCAGGTCGGATCATTTCCGGTTCTATTAGTTTTCGAAACATTTGACTTAAAATATGCGTTTTTGAGTATCTTGGAAATTTTAGGACCGGGTTCAATTAATTTGGGTGAAACCAGGTCTCGGGTTGTAAATTTCGGGTCTATTACGGTTCGGGTGGTTCCGTTCGGGTCAGTTTTGTCAGGTCTAGATAGAAGTATAGAACACTTGCCAATCGTTGTGGTTACTGAAATTTGATACCAGCTTTGCAGAAGATATCTCTGATCATGCCTGAGTGAAAGTTCAATTGCAGAGAGGGAAAGGAAAGTTCGTCTCTAGATGAAAATTCAGAATGTTGATGAAAATGAATTGGGAAAAGAATATGTGAGATAGATATCAGTGTGGAGGAATGTGGAGAATCTAAAGAGAATGCAGGGAATTTTGAAACAATTGAACTTCTCAAAGTTCAATGAAATTGAAGTGCAAGCAAATGAAGCCCCGGAGGAAATGTGGAGTAAGCAAATACACTATAGCATGACTCATTCAATGAGCAATTGCAACATGAAGAGAGAGAAACAAAAGGAAAATATAAAAGGAAAGCAGCAGCAGCAAACAGTTTCAAGAAGCAGAGAACCAAAGAAACTTGGATCAAATTGGGTGATGCTAATACCAATTTTTTTCATGCCTTAATCAGAAACAGAAGGAGATAAAATTCAATATTTGAAATTGAAGATTCCTCATGAACCCAGTGATATTTCCATGCATTTACTGGGTTTTTTAAGTCCATGTTGGGAGTAACACCTGTGAGGAGGGAAAATGAATGAAGATAATAAAAACATAGGGAGTTCCTTATCTTTCGACCAACAAACAGCTTTGGTTGGTAGATTGCATAAAAAGAGATAAACAAGCCATGTTTCAACTAATACTAACAAAAACATAGGGAATGACGGTTTTTTTTAATAAGGTACGGAGTACATGATATGGAGGATTAAGGGACCCTCCTCTTGAGGGTACCACCTAACCTATCAAAAGTAAAATTAAATTAAAATCTGCACTATATCTTGCGGTTGGAAATAACAAGAATCAATTATGCAGTGGCCTTGCTTTTCAATCCAATCTGCCACCTGATTTGATTCTCGATAAATGTGGTGGAGTTGGAACCAATGGGAATTGAGGAGCATTCGCTTCGTATCATCAATAAGTGCAGTTATACCCCAAGGAGCTTTAAAGAAATTATGTAAACTGTTAATTACAACTTAGTTGTCTCCTTCTATAATAAAATTGGTAAAACCCAATTAAGGGCTTCTTGAACACCATCATTTAGAGCCGTTGCTTCAGCTGAAATAAGATGTCCTTGTGAGTCGCTAATGCTGAAATCTGCACTTGAAGAAGATATGTTAGTAAATTAAGATCCACCAAAGTTAATTTTAACACAGTTTTCTGGTTGTGGAGTCCATCCAATAGGCTTTGTACATGATAAATGTTGTTTGTTGTGCGGAACATTAATATGTAAAAAAAAGTCATTGTGATTCCTTAGTTGCCATTCTAGATAACTGGATTTGGCTCGTCGATGTATAATTCTGTAAATGTTGACAGATTGATGTTTAAAAGTAAAATTACAACGTTCTTTCCAAAAGCTCCAAAGAACACATATAGTTTTTCGTAACTCATGTGGATAATTATGATTTTTAAGATATGGCAATAATGTAACAACCGAGGTTAAATGAGGAAGTCTAATTAGCCAATTAGTCCTATTAATTTCATTCCAAATATTTTGTGTCTTACCACAGTAAAAAAAAATATGGTCTTCACATTCTATACCCGAATTACATATTTGACAAATATAATCACAGACAACTTTCCTAATCCTAAGATTTGCTAACGTGGACTGAGAATTATATGGTAGTTGCCAAATCCAAGTTTGCATTTTAGGTGAAATATCTAATTTCCAAATCTAGTTGAAGTCCATTCAATTACAGGGGAACACCTTTTGTATCTTACAAGCCAAGTAGCCGTTTTTACCGGAAATTCACCAATCGTAGTCAAACGCCATACAATATCATCTGGAGTAGGAATCACGGGTATAGGAATACCTTTAATAATATTAGTTACATAATTTGGAATAACGGAATTTAACTTAGTAATATCCCAAGTACGGTCTGATAAAATGAATTCGTGGACTGTGAGATGAGGATTAGTAATATGGTTGTCATGAAGTTCTAAAATATCAACCAAGGATTGATTAGTTACCAATTATCATACTAGAAATTAATAGATTTGTCATCACCTATTTTCCATAGGATTCCTTTCCTCAAAACATCTCTATTTTTTATTTTGAGCAGAAATTATTGTAGTGATAAGAGACTTGTAAGGAAGTTATTAAGCTGATGTAAGTGGATATAGCTGGAAAAGGAGAGTGTATTGCTTTCCTTGGAAGGTGGTTTTTATTAATAAAATTTTACCATGTTCCAAAAAAAACATCTCTATTTTGTAAAAATTTTCCGGATAATCCATGAGTCTTTTTGTGTAGGTTTATAAGTAATATAATCATATTGGGCAAAATATTTTTTTTGCATTAGAGAGTATAGAAATCTTTCTTGTTCATTAATAATTTCCAGAGAAGTTTACTTATAAAAGCTTGATTAACATGTTCCTTTTGCGTAAGTCTAAACCTCCATATTTTTTAGGTTGACATATTGTATCCCATGAAATCATCGGAAGGCCCTTCGCAGTACTTGAATTTTTCCAAAAAAACAAAACTCTATTTATACTATCAATATGGTGTGAAGTTTCTTTTGGGATATGGGTAAACTGTATCAAATATGCATGAATACTTCGCAGTGGCTTTGTATAAGAATCGTTCTTCCTTCTTTTGAGATTTTTAGGAGTTTTCCAATGCTGTAATTTGGCTTGTAATTTGTTCATAAGATTATTGAAATCAATTTTTGCACCCTTGTCATTGGTAAAAAGGCAACCAAGATATTTTCCTAAAAAACCTTTTTGTGGAATGTTCATATAGCCGGCAAGTGAATTTTTTCTTTGTGCACTAACATATTTAGAGAATAACACTGATGATTTATGAAAATTTACCTTTGGCCTGTTTGGTTACAGAAAAAATTAAGCATGGACTGCACCCATTGGCAGGCTGAGGGTTTGGCCTTACAGAATAGAAGCGTGTCATCTGCAAACATTAGGCAAGGGATTAGCATATTATTTTTTGCCAACTTAATACCTATACCACCATTAGAAGTTTGAGAGGCGTTAATTAGACGAGAAACAAAAACTTCCATACATAGGATAAAAACATATGGTGAGAGTGGATCACCTTGTCGTATACCTCTAGTAGGCTTAATAAGTCCTTCTAGTTAATTATTAATAAGGAGAGAAAAAGATACAATCTATACACATTTTAATCCAAATATCCACTTGTCATGAAATCCAAAATTACGTAAGGTATGATAAAAAAAATCCCATTCAATTCCATCATAGCCTTTCCCATTTCCAACTTTATGGCACACCAGCCAGATTTGTCTTTAGATAGTTTTAATTTTATATAACATTTCTTGAACAATTAGAATATTGTCTTGAATACAACTTCGGGGAATAAAGGCACTTTAGAGAGGACTACCGGACGATATTGACTTATAGTTTCTGGAGAAGTAACCTTTGTTATTAGAGTAATTAAAGTATGATTGAGTTGTTTTAATAAAATTCCTCAAGTAAAGAAAAGATGAACTGTTTTAGAAACATCAACTCTAATATTGTGCCAATAAGATTGAAAAAATGGCGCGGAGAAACCGTCAGGCCCAGGAGTAGCCTTATTAGGATTAATTTGAAAAACGGCAGTTTTTATTTCTTAGTCTATAACTGGTTTAATAAGTTCATAATTCTGGGCATCGATGATTTTCTTGTTAAAATTTCCTATAATGAGATGACAGCTAGATGAATTAGCGGAATGAAGTAAAATTTTTTTTATAGTCAATACAAAAAAACTCTACTATTTGTTGGTTATTGGTATGCCAAATATTATTTTTTTCGAATTCTATTAATGATAAATTTACTTCTTTTTGCTTTATATTAATGAAATTTCAAATGTCTTTCGCCTTTGGTAAGCCATTGCTTTCGTGCATATCGACCCCAATATTTTTGATTAAAAAGTAACAGTTTTTCTCATTGACATAGTAGTCTTTCATATATACAAATACCACGCATGTCTGTAGGATTACGGATTATAATATCTTCAAAGGTAGCCAATTTTTGTGCATTCAAATTCAATTTTGGTTTAAATGATTGAATTTAGTTCGATGCCATTCTTTAAGGGTGTTGACACCCTAATTGTGTCGCCCCAGACCCGATGACGATAATTAGCTTAGGAGTGGTACCTAGACTTTCCTCGACTTAATTTTGTAACACTTAACATCTAATTATGAGCTATGAAGTTTATTTCTTTAAATAAAGGGGCAAAATTAAAAATATGTCTTAATGCAAGGGCATAAATGGAAATTTATAATTAATAAATATTTTCCAATTTACCCATTATATTCAAGATAATTCTAGAATATTTCGGAATAAAAACGAATGAAGCACTAACACAATTCATTGAATTATACAAATGCGACGTTCAACTTTCCGTGAACTGTGAAATAATCCCAACGAATTTACTCAAATTCGCTGACTTTTGATCTGCCCCGTTTCGTCTTCCGGCGCTTTTTAGTAAAGTCGCCAGGCTTCCAGCGATACTCACAAAATTCGCTGGGCCAAATCGCATTTAATTAAGCTACGAAAATTGGAGGGAAACTCCACCTATAAATAGAGGGTCTCCCTTCACCCCAAGGCATCAATCAACAATCAGAAATCAGCAAATACTCAAAGTATAAAGCTCTTCCTCTCTCTAAAATCTCTCTCTAGAATATAATATTCTAAACACATAATAATAATAATAATAATAATAATAATAATAATAATAGTAATAAGGCGGAAATTGATGGGAATAACCCTACTTGGGGCGATTTTCTCGGAATAATCCTTACTTGGGAAATAGCTGGGAATAATCCCTACTTGACAACATGTGTCCGACAGTGTTCCTACAATGATGGCGTTAAAAAAATACAAACGTTAACTTTTTTCGTACAATACCGTATAAATATACAATATACATACAAAATGAACAAACACACATTGTTTTTATACCTATTTTATATTGTAAAAAAAAGGGTCAAAAATAACCTTTTATATATTATTTTTGAATCTTATTTTCTAACTTTTTTCTAAGAAATCACCCTTTTTACTTTTTATTAGAATTTTTTTGAAAATATGGTTTCAAAAAAAGTTACAAATGTGTTTTTGACAAGAATTTCTTAAAAACTAAAATAAAGTTTGTACACCTTCAAAAAAATTAAAAAGTGGTTTTTGGAGGAATAATAATAAATTAATTTTTTTAAAAAAAATGTAAAAAAAATAAGTATAAAAATTAAATTTATTGTATTTTATAAAAATTAATTTTTTTTTAAAAATATGGTTTGTAATTTTTAATATAAATTTTTATTAAAAATATGGTTTATAATTTTTATACTAAATTTCGATTAAAAAAATAAACCATGTTTTCAATACAAGTTCTTAAAACAAGTATAAAGTTTTTTTTTCCAGCATTTTCAAAACTTTAAAATTAGAAAAAGTATAAAGTGTGATTTATTAGAAAACAAATTTAAAAAAGATCCTAAAGAAATTTGTTTTTTTTTCAATATTTAAAAAATAATATAAAAACAATACTCCATATGTATTTTGGTCATTTTGTATATTTACTGTATATTTATATGGTGTTGTACGAAAAAAGTTAACGGTTTGTATTTTTTATTTTTAACGTCGTTCATCTAGGACCATTGTCGGACAAAGGTGCCAAGTAGGGATTATGCCCAAATACATGTGCCCAAGTAGTTATTATTCCCAGCTATTTCCCAAGTAGG
>ONZK01003098.1:4343-24802 GCA_900322385.1 Pharnaceum exiguum
TCCACCTCGACTTGACTTCCTGTCAGACCCCTTTCCACCTCGACTTCCTTCAAATTAACAATTCAAATTAGACACGTTCTTTCAAATTAGACACCTTTCAATGTGAAATCAATGTCTACTCTTGTCAGACCCCTTTCCACCTCGACTTCCTTCAAATTAGACACGTTCTTCACATATTCAACTTTTGAGGATGAATCTTTTTCCCCAAACTTTATTTATTCAATTGGACTACCTCGATGTCCCATTTTGGATAACGAGTCAACAAGTGACAGTAAATGTGTGTAATTCAAAAACTATTGACTGTAGAGCAACAGTCCATAACAATCACTATTTAAAGTTGATAATTTCCCAAGGTACTCATAATCTTCTTCGCAATGCACAATTAACAATTCAAATATCACCTTTAATCTCTAGTTTTCTTAAGTTTAAACAAAAAGCGGGTTATAATGTATCACCTAGTGCGCAATAGCTTCTACATCAAGTATATTAGCACGTAGATCCAATCTTTGAACAACGAGTGTTAAAATTTTCATCTCTGAAAATAAACCTAAGAGCAACAAAACAATTTATTACGGATCCATACAAATGCAATTTAAAAAAATCCGACAGATGGGGCTCTCCATTGGACATTCCCTTTCTTCTTATTTTTAGAAGAAGAAGAAGAAAGGTTTGTGCCAAAAAATACTCTTCTAACTTTGTAGTATATTGGAAGCATTTACCCAATTAAGGTTGGATCAAGGTTATGACTAATGAGAGATTGTAGGTGATAATTTATTTTTTCTCTGTATTTACTATTATTCAGCCAATTTGATGTTTTTTATGGCAAATTTGATGTTTTATTAAGGTAAACTTATTTCAATGCTGATAATAGTAAATACTAGTTAGGAAAGAGCTCTTTTCGTATTTCAAACAAATGGTAAGTTGCTTAGCATTCAAACCAAATAAAAAAAAATATAGTGTTGAGTTTTCAATTCGTTTCTAAATATTCATTCTTTTTAATCTCCTGTTTGGGCTATCAAAGATTTTAAAGCCACTGGAAAAGTATTCTAAACAATTTTTAAAACTCATCATACATCAACAAAATGGATGTTACACATAAAATCCTCTAAGCCTCGTCAACAATTAGACTATTAGAGAATATACATGAAAATAATTAGAGCAATATGATTACTCAAATTAGAAGTCGAAATCATCTTGATTTGGCTTTGGAGAAGTCAAGAGCGCAGTATAAAGTCTCAACCGATCCTCCCCAAAGGATGAGCTCCTTGACAATGGCCTCCTAGGCCGAATAAACGATAATGAAGTGAGAGTCAATCGATGCTTATACCTTCTCCAAGCCAATTGAATGGCTACAGCTGCCCAAGTCCTCCATCCAGGGGAGTAATACCTAGCGCTTCTTCGAACCTTTTCATTAACAAATGTGTACCGAAAATGTTGGGTCACATACTTGACATCTTCTGCTTCTAAGCTAAATGCCTCTGTGGTTTCGAGGGTGATTAGTGTACAAGAGGATGGAGGTAAGCGCTCAATAAATGGTCTTCTCAAACACCATGATAAGAGCTCGTCTCCGCTGAAGTTACCAGGGCCTAACATACAACAACTCTCAACGCCGTCTCTCAGAACCTGGCTGCTCTGAAGATGTCCTCTTACTACAAAAAGCATTCTCTGAACTGGGTCTCCCTCTCTAGTAATCTGAATAAAGGAACATTAGAAGTGAAGACATTAGTGTCATGTAGGTGTACAATTGTACATTTATAAAATGGCTTACGCAAACCCATGAACAAACATTCGAAGAAATTTCTTTGATCTTCGATGTTTAAATTTTAGTCTAATAATAAGGAAAGAAAGCTATAGTAGTACTTGTTTATTTTCTTAGTTTTGTTGTAGTTTAGACAAGTCTTGTAAAATCCACTTTTAGCCTATGGAGGAGCCACACTTACCGTCTCTCCCTTGGTAAATATGAGAGACTTAACACGATCACATATGTTCTCCAAAACCAGATCATCCATATGCTGAAACAATGGAACCTATCATTAATGTGAAAAAATATTGATTAGCCTTCAAAATTTCGAGAAAAAAAAAACACTTGTAGGCATGTTTCAATTTTCTAGTGGAGCTTGCATTGAATATAGTAGCCATTGTATTTTTTTCACCTGCTTCACCAAGTCCAGGCAGAGATGGTACTTGATGTCCCTCCTTAGACCTTCAGGAAGGTTCCTGATCATCTCACATTCATCTACTCCTCGCATTGCTGCCCAGCGTTGCCATTCATAGTTTCTGACCCTTTGCTTTAGTTCAGTAGGCAACTTTCGCTTATGCATCCACCACTCAATGTTTCTCATTCTCAGTTGCATTGCTTGCTTTTTTGATGTTGTTGCAGTTAAAAAGACCTGCATTTAAATTTGGTCACAAAAATAAATTATATTTGTTTAGAGAGAAAATCAAACAATCAGTTGTGACCTTGTAATACTTGCCTTAATATTACCAATCAACATGGTGACAAGAAGCAATCCACTGGTTAATACAATGATTACAAAGACGGATTCTAACCACTCCGCTGTACTTTCCAAGTTGCCAAACGTACTGTTCAACAAAAGAATCAAAACTAGACTGAGTACAAAACATGATACAACAATTAATGTTCATAACTAGATTACCTAGGTTACTATCTTATTACTGAACTACTTCATAACAACGTTAATGTGCAGTTTCACTAATGGTAGACTTGTAATGACAAACTTTTGCCAGGATATTTATAACAATTAGCTCAATTAAGTTCGTTAGTGATGTGAAGTTTAAAATGAAATGTCTTAAATTAGGTAGGAATGATATCTCCTCAAAGTAGTACTTTACTATTGATTAGAATAAAGACCAAAATAGTGGTGATTGATAAAGTACCTCAAAGTCATTAAACCCCAGAATATAGGCATGAGTATTTTCTCCACGCGGCTGTTGTTGCAAACAAGGTATATGACCCATTTGTATGCTCCATATTCGTAGTTATCATAATTATCAAGGCACTTTGGCCTTGCTGATCGACTAGCAGCCCATAAATGGCGGTGATGATCTTGGATTATCATTTTTGTTCCATAATAAATTGGTTCTTGAGATGCTAATAATATAGGGCTGCAACCTTGCATTTGATAGCATTGCTCTCTTAGACAATTTGTTGCCCGCTGAATTCCTAATAAATACCAGCATGCTCCAGCTGCCTGCAAGATTATGTAAAGTAATGCTATATTACTAAGATTCCTTCGTATCTATATAGTTTGGTTTACAAATTTCCCCACTTGCTTCTTAGCAACATTTAACTGGCATACTTCCTTTGAGAAGTGTACATAACTTGTTTTACTATGGAAAATCCACATTACTCTTTAAAAAGTAGAGAAAGAAACTGCCACCAGTTAGTGTTCAACTGAAAGCGTCAAATTATTTGCAGGAGACTTTCATGTTTATACTCGTAGGTTGTAGGTCACAAGAAGAGGAAAATACTTCTAAATTGATCCTTTGTGGTTATTAATCATGTAAGGGACTTACATGAGAGGCAACGAAGTACACGATGATATTAAGGGCGAACCCCCACCAAACAGTGCCAAATACATAACCTGAGAACTTCTGCATTCGACGTAGGAGACAGACAGAATGGTAGATTTTGGGGAGGTACTGGAAGAGAAACATGAATAAAAACACCATCATCACTTGCTTCGTTGAACCTCTTTTAAGGAGAATTGGGATAACTACCCACAAAACAATCTGCAATGACAATAATGTATATCAATTACATATATTGGTGACAAATACTCAGTATAAGCTAAGCATTAACATCCCAAACTATAAAGATGTTGACATTAATATGAATATGAAACCACATACGGGCCTTACTAAAATAAGGCAAGATAAATTCAGTGGCGATATAACTTGGAGCCATGAATTCCCCAAATCGAACTTTAAGATGCTTTCACATTTGTTACGAATTGGAATAAGAAGTATTAATTAAGAATAACATTATTTTGATATATTCTCAGTCAACAATGAGCAACTTAGTGTCTGACTGATATGATTGAAAAGCCATTAGAATCAGAATGGGTACTACTTGAGTGACTTCATTTCTTTTGAAAAGTTCAACATGTCTTTGTGCCAAAATGTAGTGCAATTATTCTGAGTGGGTACTAGAATGAAGTTCGTAACAACATTTTTAAATTCTATTGTTTATTACCTATCTCTAACATTACCTAAATTAAAGTTAATTCTGCTGCATTGCATACTTACACTGTATATCAAAAAGACACCCTAACCCTAGAATATTTTCTTTCTTCATTAAGTAAGGGCTAGCCGTTTTGTTTTCATTACTAATGATATGGACTATGGAGTAAGAGTTAATTCCGTTAAAGAAAGATGAGTGTAAAAGCTCTATCAATTGGTGTAGAAGCTCTTATACCTTTTCATTGTATCTTTAGTTGAAGCTCTACTCTATGACTAGTACACTCTTCAAAATGAAACAGTTATTGTTCATTACAACTTAAATTCAGATCAGTTCCTTCCAATTCAATTCAGTTTTGTTTTTTCAGGGACTTGTGAACGTAAGATATTTTGATTCCAATATCCATTTATAAATATTAGTATATCATAGGAAAGGTATCAGCATATAGTTTCGTAAACGTACAATATTATGAGGGTTTTAATAATTGATTGAGGGTCAAAACAATTAAATAAAAATTTCTTTTTTTTTTCCATTTCAGTTTAGTTAAGTTAAGTGAAATTCAGTAAAGTTCAGCTTTAGATATCAGTCAATAAGCAAGCAATGCCGATGGATGTACACCAAGCAGTTTAGTTCACCATAGGGATTAGGGAGCGAGTGACAATGACACTATTGAAGCGTTAAATATTTCGTATTGGCTGCAAAAATAGCATGGTTCTCACCCTAAAAAAATACCGTGGTTCTTATCGTGGAACAACGTACCTAGCTAGCAATTGACTATCTTAGACAATTGCTACTCCCTCCGTTTTTATTTGTTCTTCCCCTTTAGAAATGGCACAAGAATTAATAAACATGCAAAAAGACTATTCTGCCCTTCATTTTTTCACCAAATTACTCTTACACCCCACCCTATCCAACCTCTTACTGCCTTTCCTCCGTTTCTTTCCTTCCAGGAACTCCTCTCTCTCTCCTATCTACCTTTCTACACCTCCTATCATGCCCACACTGCCACCACTCTTACCCTACCTCCTTGCACTCTTACCTTCTCTCTCAAACCTCTCGGCCGCCCACCTTATCACCACCACTGTCCCATATTAAATTGACAAAGCACTGTGATTCTTAACAAAAAGATATTCAATTCACGAAGCATTGTTGGACAATGGGTACACCCGTACAAGTACCCCGCCATATCTCTAAGAAACGGAGTGCTATATTTTTGTTATTCTTTCAAGTTTGATGCAAATCAAGTATTAAAAGAAATAAAAAACTCTTCGTACCATGAAAACCAAATACTAGTACACTAGTACCACTAATTAAAAAAAAACAATCCATTTTCACATTCTCAAAATCATGGCGGGGTTGTTTGCCCCAACTGAGAGGGTGGCGTACGATTGAGGGCATGAGGGAGATTGAGAAATTTGGGCAAGTGGTTCACTAGAAGTGGCCGGGGACAGGTGAGACACGGTGGGTCTGTCGCTACAGATGGGTGAGTGGTGGTTAGTGGGTCTTGGCCTCTTGGGTTGAGGAGATAGAGTGGTGGCCTGGGTATTTTTTGTGGGAACAGTAAATGTTAAAGTGAAAAGAATGAACTTGCTGAGCGTGGGAGACTGATTTTAGGGCTGAGTAGTGGGGTGTTATTTTTCAGAACTTGTAGGGGCCAAATGGTCATCTTAACCAAAAAAAGATACCCAAAATAGAAATGGGAAGAATAAATAGAAACATCTAAAAAAAGGAATACGGGAAGAACAAATAAAAACGGAGGGAGTACTTCTTAATAAAATTGTGCAAACAATACAATGATATCTGTGTGAGAGTCTCAGAAAACCAAACCATGAACCATGACACTCATGTATAATGGGGTAACGTACAAATACCCTTAAGGAATTAGGATCCTATTATCACAGTAAATTAAGGCAAACGAAAGCAGACTGCAAGAAAATCCGATCGAGGCTGTACATGTCATCCTTCTAGCTTGTTTCGCTTCGTTGTCTATTGATTCTAAATTAAGAACTAGAAAATGTATGAGCTCCTTCTTTCTGTAATTTGTTACTAATTTTGCTTCGACGAGATTTGCTTCTCATATTTCAATCTCACAAAATATGTGTACTGTGTTCTTTGTTAATACATTTGCTTTTCTTCATCCTCTACCCTAGCCCCCCCCAAAGGATAATAAAAGACATGGCTAAATCACGTGTATTATGACTTGTATCTGCAGAGGTACTCTTGCATAAAACAAGTCAGTTTAAATTAAGGCGTTAGCATATGGCCTTCCCTAAGCTAATTGATCATCATCGATGTGCATGTATCTCCCATGCTACTACTACAATTCTTTCAGTGTTCAAAACTCATTTATTGCCCACCCATAGGGTCGACCGTAGACGCATATTAATGGCGTACAAACTCAACAACTAAAACCAAGATAACACTCCTCATTCATTTAGTTTATTAACGACTCCAAATTAGTTTATCCGCTCGGAGCTTAACTAGACTAAATTAACAAAAGTACTGAACCAAATTTTAGATGGAAACTTTGATCGAAACTTAACCAAAATGAAATGAAATAAAAATATAGCTAAACACTTAAAGGATATGTTCTTTCAACCTTCTAATAACGTCTTTTCAGATTAGTAAAGTTAAATTAAATTAAATACAGTTTAGCTCATATATTTGTGATCGTAAGAAGTTATGTCACTGATTTTCTTCTGTAATTTTTTGTATGTAATTGAAAAGGTCTCACAATTTAGTTTCATAAAATTAAAGTACACTATTGTTATGGTTTTGAACAAAACTGCAAAAAAAATTAGTTCATTACATTTTGTTTGTTTTAGTTCATCAATCAGTTGAGTGAATAATTATTGCACTGAAGTGAAGTTGTAAGAAATTAACTTGAATGAAGAGAACGAAAACCTAAGTTGAACAAAATAGAGTCTTTGAAATTTTAGTCCATGTCTTTTCAACTAAGCTCTAGTTAACTTTAATGATGTCTTTGTATTTGTCCAACTTTAGCCATTTCAAATAAGTTAAATCCATTCTTAATCTTGATGACGATCAAGTAAATAAAAAGATTTGAACATTTATATAGAAAAGAAGAGAGGAAATAATGTACAGTGCGCATTTTCAACTTAATATTCTCGAATCTCCCTCCATAATCAAACAGAAAATGTATTGTAGAATCGAAACTCATTTTCAGATTGACTTCTACCAATTTGCACAACGGTAACAGATCAGACGGTACATTTGTTTTTTGTTGCAAGTATTATATGTCAGAAATTGGTTTATTTAGTACGACTAACCGTCAAGTTCTGCATGATATGATATATGTATGGCAGAAGTGGACCTATATATGACCAAGGTATCCTATTGAAAAGCTCTCAATGCAAGCTATATATCGTTCGAAACCATTTTCAGCGTGCGTTTGATACGCAGTTTAAATATTTATCAGAAATCAGAATTAGATGACACACATTAGGATAATAGGATTCACAAAATTAGTATCTGATTAACCAAATTCATGAAGTTAATCCACAAAAGCTTGGAATATAATGCATACATGCAGAATACAATTGAATTGCCTATATGTACTAGCTAGACCTGACAAGGTTCATAAAAAATGTCGGCCACCAAGCTCCCAAAATTATCCGCAGAAGCTGATTAATTATTTTCATCACTGTATATGAGAATGTGTTTTCCAATTTGCGATTGACAAACTAATTCAGTTTTTGCTAGCTAGTATGAAGATACCTTGCATGTTTTCCAAATAAATTATATCTTTTTTTGGATTAATGAGGGTAATCTAGTAGATATCATTCCATGTATATATGACTCACCTGGGGTAGAGGCAGTATCACAAAGAGATCAAAGAAGAAGCCCTTTTTGGCCTTTAGGTACCTCAGAGCCACCAAACGAGCACTCTTGTCCTCATCGCCAATCTCTTCTGCCGAGCTATCGATGCCCGCATTAGCACCCCCAAGCATGGTCACATACGGGTGTTTAGCCATCTTGAACTGTAACCACATGTTCCAAACATGTAAAGCATCGGTCATGCACCTTAAAACTGTCACGGTTATAGCGAACCACCCGTCCACAAACAAGCACAGGTAAACCTTGCTTATCGATAGGGCATAAAAGAAGAGAGGATCGACGAAGAGGCCAGTAGCGCAAACTAGTAGGAATATCCGATTCCACTCTTGAACCCACGCTGCCCTTGGGTCTAAAACGCCCCCGACGGCAGATGAGAATCTTTCTCCACCTCGTCTTCTTCCTCCTCCATTTCCCTCGTCAAGGCCGACAAATAGGTCGCATACGGTTGCCCAACAGTGTCTCGGTCTTGTCCCCTCCTCTTGTTCTCCTGACTCTTCTTCATCATCACTGTACATATCTTGTAAATTTAATTGCTCCTCATCTTCGTCATCATCACTCCTTGTCTCGTGTATCCTTGTGACTAGTGAAATCTCTTGATTGCTAGCCATCTGTTGTCATAGAATTCCTTACTTCAATGAAGATGTTGAAGGAAACGAAATTCTATGGAAAGATGGTTTTGCAAGGTAGAATGATATATGTTGGTTTAGGTTCATAAGAGTTATGAGTTTGTTTAGCAGCTTGCTTTCAATTCTATCAAGTGACTACAAAACAAGTACAGGGTTGTCGCAATTTAAAGGAAGATTTTGAAGAAATAAAGACAAATAATGAAGGCATTTACTATTTTGCCATCTTGGATGTGATCCACTCACTATCTGTTGTAGGATTTTTGGTCACTAAATCAATGGACTGTTACTTCCAATTATGTTCAGATGTTATTTAATGCTACTATGCTAGTGATCGAAACAATAATCATTTAAATTAAGTTTTTTCTGAAATTGACATACGGATCGGAGTACGTGTTGATTATGTTCGTAACAGTGTATATATAATTTTTTTCTAATAAGCTGTTAATTTGTAACTCAATTTTTATAGAGAAAATTTGTTACTCAATTTATCTCGACGAAGAAGCCGTTCATGTGTACTAGCATGCATGCAGAATTGCATTATATCTCAGTTGCCTCCAAATTAAAGCAAAAGAATTAAACTATACAATTTTTTGTCTTATTTTCATATATAAAATGTATATTTTGTTCTCTTCCTGCAGTCCCCCCTCCCCCCTCTGAAGGAGAAGAAAAGACATAGCTACATCACGTGTAATCTTAGTTAGCTTGAAACCGCAAGGTGTGAACCCGTGAGGTACTCTGCAAGTCTGCATGCATATAGTGAACAAGTAGTAGCTAGATGTGCAATCATTTCGTCTCAAAAGCCAAGGATGCACAAAGTTACAAAATCATTAACTAAAAGAGTGAGTGTTTATTGTTCTGTTTCAATCCCAAATTAAATCGTAATAGGTTATGGCCTGGGTAAATGATGGATTGATGGGTCTCCGATCCCTTGATTTAAACAAATGGCCTTCCAAAGGAAAAGTATTCATGCATCACCTCGTCATTACCTTTCACCTATTTCTCCAACTCTTAGGTACAAGGGGGTAAGTTTATACTCTGTGCTTTCATCAATATAACATATGTCTCATTAGTTACTTTATAAATACCATTATTCAACATCTTATTATAAGTCACAATTTCACCTGATTTAAATTTACACCCGCTTTACCAAAGGTTTCAACAACAACAACTAGCAAATGTAAATCCCATTCAATGGGGTTGCTCAGGTATAGCTTCATTAAAAGAGGCCCCAATGTGTCCCCATGGCTTATGTTTTTTTAACTTTAAAAAAAAAATCAGTTGTCCATACTTCAATTCAGCTATTACAAGTTCATAATTCTTTATATATTATTGAAAAGGTCTCACTATTTATTTACATAAAACACCAATGTTGGCATGATTAATAAGTAATTTTTTGTCAAAAGAATTAAACAAAAGTTTATATTTAGCACATTTTCAGTTCAATTTAGTTATTAGAAGTTGAATTCTATTCAGTGTTTTAAAGTTGACAATACATTCCCTAGTTGTATACTTTTAAATATGGGGTGATATAACATACAGTGCGGTGTGACCGGTGTTTCAAAATAAAAAATATTAATAATAATATTCAACAAATACCAATGTGGAGTTGGTTAAAGTGGTAAGCAGCTTCATACTAATTAAATGAGCTCTCGAGTTCAAGCCTCATCAAATGCATAAATTCTGACTGGGAGACTGATCCACCACAGGCAGGTGTGTGACCAGGTTGGATCCGAATGTAGTTAAAGCAAGGCTCTGAGGAGCAACCCAAAAAAAAACAAATTGAGGGGAATTGGACGAAGGAGGTGATTTAATGTTAGGCTTATAATATTTATTTTTACAGCTTGGACCTAAGATAAAAGAGAAAACAAAAAGGGGTACGATGTAAGATACAACCAAAGTGTATGATTAAGTACTCTAAATATAGGTCATTTCCATGTCCTTATTAAGTTTTACACCTAAACATGTTCAAAAATAACGGAGACCTTTGACTCGCCATTTCATTCCCAACTCCCAAACTAATTAAAAGTGAGGGCATACTAATATTTTGATACATTTTCAAAAAATAGTAAGAAGATTTTAAACACATTAATCGTAATTCATTGCACAAATGCTTAAATTAATTACTACATACTACTCATTTTGATGTATATATATTTACTCAAGAACTACAAGCCTCCATCTTTCTCTATTTCTGTTATTTGGATCCTTTTTTTATGGGCTTGGTCCAAAATTGCCCCCAAAGCAATATGATGCAGCTGACAATAAAAAAGAAAAAAACCACGCACTAGGTAACTCGGTAATTTACATAGTACTCCTAGGTGTACCATAATACATTTTTGTATTATTTTGATGATTTTTTTGGCACAAATACAAATGGATTTTTTAAAATGCATTTTTTTAATGAAACAAATGAATCTATTTTTGTAGCTGATGGGAGGGGGGAGAAAATAGGAGAAGTGTGTTCACAAAACAAAATACAACAACCATTATACAGGAATTAAGGTAACTCGTTAAAAAGATCTTCCACCTCCTAGTGAAGTAAACTTATAAATAGATTGTATATTTGTATGTATGATCGCCAATCTTCATCTATAAGATATATTTTTTCACAAAGGTTTGTAGACACATGTTTCATATATACATCCGGTTTTCATGAGATAACTAGTAGTTAAAAAGGGTTATTAATCAAACTTAGTGACCCCCTTCTATACATTAATGTCCCTGTCTCATCTATAAAAGCCAAAATTACCTAGAATAATCCCAAGTTGGGTCGAATATCCCACAATAATCCCAAATTTGTAAATTACCCCCAATAATCCCGACTTGGCCCCCTATATCTTTGAACAATTCAATGATTTCCGGATGGACCATTTCTGGTGTACATTGCATGCGTGGCATTAATTTGGCAGGTGTTTGTTTTGTCAAAGTCTCTATAACCTATTTAGGGTTGCTAACTACATAATTGCGACTCAGATTAAAGCAAAACAATATTACATGAAGAATTTATGTCTAAATTTATTTGTTTCGGGGTAAATCTAAGTTTTGTATAAGGCATGCTTTGTTTTAATACAACCTCCGTCTCAATTTGTTCTTTAGGTTTGAGATTGGCACAAGTTTTCATGTAGTGGGCCATTTGCTTGTAATTTACTATAATGCCCTTGTGTGTGTGGAAAATGGTGGGAAAAGGTAGGTAGAAAGGTAGTAATTAGAATCAACTAGCAAGGGCAAAGTCGTCATTTTGCCAAAAATACATACCAAATAAAGAAATCATAAGAACAAATTGATACATCCAAAAAGGAATACCCCAAGAACAAAATGAGACGAAGGTAGTACAAGTTATCATATCTAACTAAGCAAACATCTGCTAAATAGATGCCACGCATGCAAGGTACATCGAAAACGGCACAGTCGAAAATTATTTGACAGGAATATATATGGGACTGTTGAGGGATATAGGGGGCAAGTTGGGATAATTGTGATTAATTTATAAACTTGTGATTATTGTGGAATATTCGGCCCAATTTGGAATTATTTGGGTAATTTTGCCTCTATAAAACCGTACACATAGAATTTTTCTTCCTTTTTTTTTGTCAGCTCACTACGTACTCTTACTATGCATGAGAAATTAGAGTTGAAACATCGGTTTTTTCACGGGGTACCCCTAAACTTTCACTTAATGCATCATCTATCCATTTCTATCAAAAGGTGCACCGGATACCCCTAAACTATGATAGTTTGCACCCCATGACCTTCATTTGGAAAATTCTTTAAATTTTTGCAAATTAGTCAACATTTAACATCTTTAATGACCTTTTTACCTTATTAAGATTAAAATATCTTTAAAAAAATTGCATGTTTAATGTTATTTTGCACCGGGTACCCCTAAACATACTATATTATTTTGCAAAATAATATTAAACGTGTAATTTTTTTGAAACTATCTTAATCTTAATAGGGGTAAAATGGTCATTAACGGTGTTAACTATTCACTAATTTGTAAGTTTTTTAAAGTTTTTCCAAATTAAGGTCATGGGTTGCAAACTACCATAGTTCAGGGGTACCCGGTGCACCTTTTAATAGAAATAGATAGATGATGCATTAAGTTAAAGTTCAGGGGTACCCCATGAAAAAACCGTTGAAACATCAACACAATATTCCCCGCCCTAGAAGTAAGGATCGAGGAAACTTCCGTTGATGGCGATGCTTTTGGATACCTACTCTACAACTATGTATAGCTTACTATTTGCTGTATCAAGCCAAATCAAAAGTTCAAAACCATGAAGGGGCTTCTCTAAAAAAAAAATGAATGAAGGGGCATACCAGACTAAGGTCCTACGGATTATTTTACCTGACCATATGATGCCAAATGTAAACCATAAACTTAAGCTAGTGGACAACAGCAAGTGTGTGTGAGATACATATCCAGACAGAATAGAATCGGATAGGATGTAGCCTATTTATGGTAAACAACCAAAATAGTTTTGTTAGCTCTCTAGTCACTACTCACTAGTGGCTCTTTTATGGCTCGTGTGCTGTGGAATTATGAAAATAAAGACGTTGCGTAGTAAGATTAGTAACTAATGATCAGATTTGAAATTTTAAGATGCAAACAGTCAGGAAAATACCAAGAACCTGCTAACAGAGTCAGGAAGCTACCATGAACCTGCTTCTTTCAGACTCTTGTGAAATTTGATTCTACCTCTAGGCTACTTAAGTTAGTGGCCTTGAAGTACCGATAGTCTGATACTAGTTCTGTGACCTCGATATGAATGAGCTTGAGACCACCAAACGGGTAAAAAAAGTTATACCACAAGCAAATGAACGAGCCGCATGGAATTTTGGTAACTAATAAGTCTGATGTACTACTGTGAACTCGTTAGTGATCAGGAATAGCCTTTACAAGTACCGACTATCAGGCTGAAATACAGAAGTATCTCTGTGAGCATTACACAGACAAGTTGATACGAAAACTCAATGCCAGTAATTAATCTATAAGCACATCGCAGATCTTTCAGTCCCAAAAATATAAACTACTCAAAATGTTGAACAAGAGCACAAAAACAAAAACCAATGAAAAAAAGGCTAACAATTCAAGTATGTAAAACTGTTGAAAGTTCTCCACTGCCATCCTATTAAGGTCTCAGAGGCATAAACGAGTTCTGTTTTAAACAAAACCCAAACCGCAGAAGAAAAGTTGGCAGAACGAAAAAAATTACTCAGTAGGCCTACCTTCTTGATTTTTTTTTCGACTTTGATGATCCAGTGCTTTGTGAAACCCCTTTCGAGGCGTTGGCTTGGCTTGCCTTCAAATCAGTAGCAGAACCACGGGAAGATTCAGAAGCTCCAACTTCCTGCTTTTCTCGAACAACAGCCCCCTGAGAGCCTCGAATAGCCCTCTTATCTTTTCTCTTAGGCCTGTAAGTGGATCTCTCTCTCTTTGGGAGCCATCGCTCTGGGTCAGGAGGGGGGCCAGGGTTAGCGGGGTCAAATCCCTTGGGATACTTGGGCTTTCTCTTCCGTTTCTTTTTACTTTTGTCCTTTTTACTCTCCTCATGCCCTTCAACATTCACAGCACGAGAACTGCTTTCAGAAGGCTTTGCCCCTGAAGTCTTCTCCAGACTATCTACATCAATCCCCTTAAGACCAGAAAGTGGCTTAAGCTGCTTTTCATAAGCTTCAGCCTTCTCAACATCAACATGAGCGGCTGTTGTCACCAAACCTACCAAAGCATCAATACTTTTATGGCTCTTCACAAGTTCCTCAAACAAATGGAAAGCACCTCTCTCTCTACCATGCTTAAGCTTGAAGGCAGCAGCTTCTTGCATTATCAAGGATAGCTTGTTATCATCCGTCATTGCATTTGACCACCACTTAATTGCCGAGTCAAATACAGCTTCTGCACCATCAATATCTCCAACACGCTCTTTAAGAGCCACAATGGTGGATACTGTGGCTGGCATGTGTTGAATATCAGGTATTTTGGACAAGGAATCAGCAGCCACTTGAGGATGTCCAGCAGCAGCAGCAACTTGGGCCCTAGCAAGAAGAAATATCTTCGACTTCTTAGGGAACTTATCTGCATGCTGTCCTAGCACTTCTTCTGCTCTTCCTGGCTTGTTCTCTCTCACTAAGACAGCGGCTTGTAGCAGAGCAGGCATCACACTGTCTGGAAACATGCTCACTGTGGCAGTAACAAGTTCCCGAGCCTGAAATGTAGAAAAGGTAAATGGATTTATAGTGTGCAACTATCAGCTAATTTTAGTTGTTGCCACCTAAAAAAGAAACTATGTCAGTTCTCAAATATAGATGCCCAAAATCAGAAGCAGGAAATCCAGGAAAAGATACCTGATCAATTCGGTTAGCATGGAGCAGCAGAAGAGCTCGATTGATGTAAATTGCCTCCTTTTGATTGACAAAAAGTCTTGAATCCAGCCCACGAGTCAGCTGGAACTGACCTTCACCACCCTTTTCAATGAGTCGATCAAGCTTCTTGAGGCTATCAGAAACGTCTTTTGAACCTCTCAATGAAGCAAGGTTATTTGTTGCTACAGCAAGACATGAGTCATCGCCAAGATCCCGTTTAATGATGTCTACATACGTTTCCATCGCTTCTTGAGTGTTTCCAAGGAGCTGGGAGAAATGAAATCACAGTAACTCACCACATTTACATTTCTGAACAAATGCAAAGACATTATGCAGATATGACTATTACCTGCTGAACATATCCCAATTGAACAGTGATTGGAGCCAATTCACTCTCTATCTCATCATCTGCCCAGTTATCATCCACAAGAGCTTCCTGGCCCACTCTGAACAAAAATGGGAAAAAAAGGTACATAAAAAGCAAACTCATAAACTTCACAACTTCTGTACAAACCATCTCAGTTAGTTCGATTGTGAAATGAAAGCCACAGGATGGAGTATTGAGTTGCTTAAGGTGCTCTATCCAAGTAAACAGTAAATTCCTAGGCAAATAACACGAGAATACTAGGTAGGCTACTTCTGTGTAATATATTGACACAAAAGGCTTACATGCTTTTCAAAAGCAAAGGACACTCTTGGGTACATTTAATGAGCTCAAGCTGTTCACTCGCAGGAGACACCTTAGAAAAAGAACAGTTCAAATTATAACATTTGAAGAGTAGGTTGTGTGGGATAAGAATACTACTCAAAAAGTTACATGTCCATGAAAGAAGCCCCTCACACTCATGAAGGCTCTGTCACAGTGTCACCAATGGGCATAAAAGGTGATGGTCTCAGCACAATCAGAAAGACGAGTGCAATGGCATAGGAAATTTTGAAGCAAGTAGGCAGTCAAGCTTGGCCTCTTTCAAATGTTGAGGTAGGCGAAATAATCTTGGCACAAGCAAGTGCAGTTACAGGCATATGAACAGGAATCAAGAAACAAGAATAACCTATTCTAACTGGTTCACAGAACATGCTCAATAACTGAGTAAATATTGATGATTTTGCACAATATAAGAGGTCAGGCATAAGAGCCCTAAACCCTGCTTTGCAATTCCAGTAAACATGTTCCAGGAATTTGTTAAAAAAAGTACAAGCTCCACTGGTACATTGCGATTTGTCAGTTGACTAATTTATTATGTTAAATTAAAAATATATAACTCAAGTATCAAAATGAACCAGTAAGGCACAAGAAGTCTTCTGAGCTCTGTAACTCTCTTTGTCAGTTGAGTTAAATAAGACTCTCGTTCTTCTGAGAAAAAAAATCTGAAGGCCATAGTATGATAGATGCTCCCTCCGTCTAGAATTAGACGTTCACTTCTAAGTAACAAAAACAACTAGCATGTGGGAGATTCAATTTCAACTATGCTAACACCTTATTGAAATTTCCCAACTTTAGTCAATCAAAGCACAACTCGTGCTTAACATATTCATATGAAACTTAGCATCAATAATGCTAATCTGCAGATTAAGACAAGTAATGGTACAAAAAAACACAAATGAAGTAATATGCTCTGCCAAATAAAAAGATCAGTCAGAAAGCACAGCTTTCCAGTCCCAGATAAGTTAATGTTGTATTTCTCACCCATCCAAAGTTGTGAATGCTCTTAAACATAAAAAAGAAAAAATTACATACACATATATAAATCCTAGGGCTCACGTACATTTACCAAAATTAACATGAAGATTAACAAGGCATTCCAGTTTTTTTTTCTTTTTCCCCTTCTGTTGAGGGGGGCCCAAATGACTTAAGAAATGAACAGTATATCATGGTAGTTAAGCCATTACTAGTTTTAAGAACACGCCAGAGACTATTACTGCAAGTGATTACAGCATTCCTTGACCCTCTTATTCTCTCTCCCTCCTTTCCTCAACTGAAAAGTTATGAGCACATGAAAGGTAGATGAAGGGAGATGAATGAAAACTTTTGGGAAATCAAATATTTTCATTTGTTTTTTTAGAACGAGCAATCTTGGAAGGCTGGAAGCAAACAGAGCAAGTATATATCTACTACAACAGACAAGGAAAACTAGTTTTCCCAATAATTCAAATAACTCAAAAATAATATACTGATCTGGTACCTTCTTCCGGACAGCAAAAGCTGCTCCGCATCATTGTATTGTTTCCTCTCAATCAGAGCACAAGCAGTATTGAAAGCCAACTCGGAGTTGCTTGCTGGTTTAACTTTAAGTGCATCCAGTACTTTTTGCACCTCGGATGATCGTCCACCAGACACCAAGCTTGCAACTAAGTTAACTTCCAGGGATTCAATTTTGGATTTCTGAAGGGTCTGGTATATTTCAAGCGAGGCATCAAATTTTCCCAAACGATACAAGATCTGAGACTCCAGCAGCATAACCGCATTGTCTCTTTCTAGACTTTTCAGAGATTCCAATGCTTCATCCAATTTGTTGTGCCTGTACAAACAGTATGCCTAAGAGAAAATCCCAAGTGGCAAGCAATACAAGATTAGTAAACCACTTGCAATAATTCAATGAATTTTAAAGACAACTGATCCTTTTCAAAATCTGAGAATATGGAAAAAAACTAACAATCAAAATGGCTTCTCAACCAGTTGAAATGATTAAAATAATGAAAAGCCAAAGGAGAAGTAATTTGGCTGTTTGGCTGAGACGTGAAAACCAAGGAACTTAAAACACACAACTCATCCCACTAACCGAAAAATTCTGGACAAGGCACTAAATATACAGCAGCTACTGCAAGGTGACAAACTCTTTGAACACATGTATTAACAAAAGCATTTACAATCATCCAATGAAATGCAAAAACAACTAAATCCACTTCAAACAAAATTAAAAAAACCAGAAGAATTCTACTAATAAAAATGGATACTCGGCCGTCCCAAAGGATCACATATAACGAAAGCCAAAATATAAGTGCACTGGCTGAGAGGTGAAATCAAAGAACTCCAATACAGTGAAAGAGATACAACACACAGCTCATCCCCTTGTACTATGATGATAGCTTCCAAAATCTGCAGGAGAAACTGAGATAACGTCGCCACAGGAAGTTGTAAAGATGTCATCCAAACTTCTGAGACATTTGCTGACAGTAAGGCTAAGCGTGTAATCCCCATTCAATGGGGTTGCTCGGGGGTAAGGATGTACGCAACCTTATCCCTATTAAGAAAAAAGAGAGGTTGTTTCCGGAACTGACCCTATCTGCATTGAAGTTTTGACTTCCAACAACTTCATTAAAAATCAATTCTGGAAGGTTTTCTTGGCCATTTTGATATAGTCCATAATCACCTAAAGTTGAAAGATGGGGATAATTCTTTCAACTTCATAGGCACTAACTTAAAAATTACATCGCGAACAAATGTCTATTTCCAATACAGGAGAGGAATTATGGTACTAGGGCAGCTCAAGTCAACGCCTATTTCTTGGCAACAAGTCTTTGCTACACCGTGTGTAACTTTACACCCACTTTAAATAACTATGTGTCACCCCTTAATTTAGAAAGAAAAAATAGGGATTCTATTACTTCTTAAAGAAACCTTCCGTAGTTTTTTTTGGTGAAGATTTATACCCTCTATATTTAAGTATTGATGATTTCTTGGTGAGCGACAAATGGACCTAAAACACAAGAACTAGCGTATATAACTTTGAACGTATTCTACTATTGTCTCCACTCATCATTAGCTCTTGTACAGATAATTAAACACTGAGGGGCATCTGGTTGATCTTTCTTCTGGATAAGAGGAAGCGCTGCAACTTAACATAACAGTAAGAGCTCACGCTTCACTTGCTATAGGAATAGGTAACGCTACCGAGGGGAACTAACAATGATTTTCTTCCATAATTTATTCAGAATGAACAACAAAAACATTACACAAAAAATTGTGTGAACCCGTTTCACATATGAGACTAGTAGTGATTAATTACCCTTCGGGTAAACAATAACCCATCTTACCGAGTCTCATATATGAAACGTGTTCGCACAAATTTTTCTATAGACAATATAATATCCTTTCATCTACAAATTTTATTTTTCTTCCATTCGTTCAAAAAAAAACAAAAAAAAAACTCATTGCTACAATTACTTTATAGAGTAGGTTGCCTCATTGGTTGACCAAGCATTGACCACAACCAAAGTAAAACATTGCACAAATAAGCAAACAAATCAACCACATTTCCTAAATCGCATCACCAAAATTAAATCACAAAACGAAAATATTATCAAAAAAAGAAATGATAGTAGAAATTTCAGTTACCTTGAGGAAACTGAAATCAACGGGAAACTTCTTGAAAGACTGAATAGCAGTGAGAGCGTCATCGATGTTATCGTTTTTAATCAAGGCGACAACTTTGCAACGGAGGGCATCCCCGTCACCGGGAGCAATAGCGAGAACTGAAAATGCAAGACACAAAGAAAAGGAAATGAGTATTCTAATTATTATTATTTTAAATTAGGAGAGGGAGAATTGGGGAGAAAGGGATTTATTTATTTTTGTCTTACTTTGATCGGAGAGTTTTACAGCCTGGGAAAACTGAGAGCGGTCGATGTGAGTGTTGAGAGATGTGAAGAGGTCTTCGATTGATGATGCGGTGGGGACAGGTGTGGTCGGTTTTGGTTTTGGTTTGGGAGGCATTGGTGCGTTGTGGTGGGAGAAGAGAGGGGTGAGATCGAGAATTAAGAAGGAAGGGTAGTGTAGTTGGGTGAATGAGCGGAGAGATGAGAAGAAGGGAGTAGACTTCTTTTGACAACCGGCCGATTGACCTCAGGTGCACCGTTTCACCGTAAATGTTAGGTGTAAAATTTTATCTCTAAAATAAATTAAAAGATATAAAATTAAAAAAAAAAGAAAACTTCACTCATTATTATTTTTTTTTAAGGGAAAAACTTCACTTATGAAAAGTCACTAATTGTATAGAGGGTGTATGAGTTGAAAATAAGTATTTTTTGTGTTTTAATGGAAGTGAGGAGAGAAAATTAAAAAAACACAAAAATTTGGGTGAAACCGTCTCACACTAAGGTTAGTGTGCGACGGTTTTTTTTTTTTTCGAAGTTTTTTTTATTTTTTATTTTTTTTACTGTGGAGTCATTTTTCAGTAGTATGGGGGTCATTTTTCAGTTTTAACTTGGGGGTCATTTTTTCAGTTTATATGGGGTTATTTTTTAGTTTTAACACGGGGTCATTTTTCAGTTGTATAGGGGTCATTTTTTCAGTTGTATGGAGGTCATTTTTCAGTTATATGGGTGTCATTTTTCATTTGTATAGACTTGAAAAAAATTTGAAAAAAAAAAAATTCGAAAAAAAAAAACAAAATTTTTTTTGTTGGGTCATT
>ONZK01003103.1:40135-50869 GCA_900322385.1 Pharnaceum exiguum
CCCCCCCCCCCCCCCCCCCTCAATTCAACCCCTCTTTTCCTCCACCACTTTTCCCAAGTTCACCCTATTGTTTCTCCAACGCTACTAATTTACTTTTTTTGTGCTTTCAGGTTGCAGCATTGCAGGGAGTCCTCAAGAGAAGGGGAAAACAAGTATTTATTCATCTTCTATGCCCAATTCCAACTCCTTTTAACCTATATCTCTGCTTCATCTTCTTTTTCTTAAACAGGGAAAAGCCCTTAGTGATGGAAGGTGAGGGTTGGCACTGGCCAAGCAGTTTTTTTGATGCTCCTCCTTGCGTAGAGCATGATTTAAAAAACAGGGTGAGTTCAATCGTGATTTGAAATGGTTCCTTTTTTTTTACAATTACAGACCTGCATTTTAGTTGAAGTGTACAACCATCTGAAATTCTATGTTTTGCAATTAGTTTTTTTTTCACTTGTGATTTATGTTTTGCGGGTAATATAATAATAGATGAATTTGCCTACAACTATCTGGGCAACGATCAATTTAATCTAAACAAGTGGCTGATGACTTTCAGATGTTCATTGTTGATAGGCTAAAGGAGTTGATCAAATACAAGGGCTTCCAAGTAGGGACTGCTTATTAACCACCGGCTATTGTAGTGTAAGTTTTGCAATTGCTGATAAACTTGCATGTTCGCGCATTTGATAAAAATCATTGGCTGTTAATAGTTAAATTGGTTCACTCTTCCAGAATGAAAGACGAGGTTGCCGGTGAGGTTCTGGTTGCATTTGTTTGGGATCAAATGGGTCGCAAATCAGAGAAGATGAGATTAAGCAATACATTTCCAAACAGGCAACCTTCTGACCACTTGCTAATGACAATTACTTAAGTAAAACTGACATCTTCATCAATTTCCAAGCAATAAGGTTCTGTTTTTTTTCCTGAACGAGAACATCTGCTCCGATTGGATGGACTTTATGGCTAGACTGGTCCTGTATTAGATTCGGGTGAATAAATGAGCGTAACCAGGAAAGAATGTTACCATTTTTTACCCCAAGATGTAACGTCTTCATTACAATTATCCAAATTTGTCCCACCAAGTTTCTGAAATCTTTTATGTTGAGTACATAGAGAGAGCATGTGATCTGACTGTCTGATCTGATTCTTGAGTGCTGTATCACACTGAAAATAAGATACACTGTTTCATAATGCATTTTCATTATATCCACCTTAATTTTGTGTCCTAATTTTTGATTTTGGTATATTGGCTTCTAGGTTGGCTTCTTGAACTCTCGGTGGTTTTGCTTCTCGATCTGCAGCCTACTACCAATAGGGTGCTCACTTTGCCAAGTGGTACTTTTGTTTTCTCTTTTTCTCGCTTTTGTAGTTACTTTCAGAATTAAACATGGTTTTAGACTTTTAGTAGGATCCGTTTTGATCTACCTAATGATATTCCAAAAGAATATATACAGCTCCTGATTGCTATAACAAATGCACTTTGCGTGTTACTAAGTGGGTCAGAGTAAAGATTTGGGTGACTAGGGACTCAAGTAATGTTTTGTTTCCAGTTAATGTACTGGTGTGGTGGAACATGACCTTATGTTTCAGAGGTTCACCTGAGAGAAAACCTCTGTAGATTCTTGACACTATGCCAGTCCTGAGCTTTGATGATTTCTGCTTGACAAAGAAAGCTGATAACATACATTTGTAATGAAGAGAGGCCTTGATAACAGCTTGCCGAGAGTAATTATATGACATGTAAGGCTGTAAGGTGTCCTGGGCTTGGAATCTAGCATCTCACACATGTCATAAAGCATAAATTGAATCTTTCCACATTCCATTTCTCTTTTTAAGAAGTAGGGGATTAGAACCAGAATGCAAGATGCTGAATATACGAGACAAGAGAAAGAGGCAACCAATGCATGAATAACGAAGTTGATCATCTGTCTATGCTTAACAATTTATCCCTGAGTGACGCTCTTCTATAATTATAATTTCGGCAAACTGGTCACTATCATTGCTCTCTTTCTTGCTTGCTCACTCTCTCTCACTATCTCTACGCAAGTTGCATGTAATCGGGTCATCTAGCAAGTTTCATGTATATTTAACCAATTTGATTTATGTGTGTTGATATCTTCTTTTGCTGCCACTGCGAGGCCAGCGAAGGAGGGGATATCTCTTCAGATTGTCCATTTAAACTCACTATTGGAACTCATCATTGAAATCATTTGTATACCTGGCATGTGTTATTTAGGACTCCACTGAAATGTGTTATTTTGTTTAGATTAGATGATAATGAAGAAAGATAGGAGATTGTTAGTTAGGGAAAGGGTGTTCAGAAGGTTGGTCTATTTTGTGTGTCAAATTGATCTTTTGTTTTGATGAGTGAAATGTGTGGTTTGTTGTGCTTATGATGTTGTTTACTCTTATTTTTATAGGCTGTTAAAAATGTGAATACCATCATCGACCCTGTTGTGCCTGGCAAGGTAATTTTTTCATTCTTACAAAACAAGCACTTTGAGAATTTGGTCTTTGCAATTCAATTTATTATGCTGAGTTATGCATCTACTAATGTTTTATGATGTCATTTACAGTTGAGATTGACAACTTCATGTTTCAGCATCTGGATTAAACCGTGAATGAGTGGGGACGTGGGGGTGGTACAAGCAAAAGGTATTATATAATTTGACCTTTTTCTGAATAGAGAAAACCTCATGGTTGCCGATCTTTCTTTTAACCTGAAAACTTAGAGCAATGGCGTTGTAGTTACCTCTTATTTCTTTACTCTCTTTAAAATGCTACTCGGAAAAGCTGGGTAATTACGTTTGCTTTATAGTCTAAGTTAGTACCAATGACTATTGTTTCAGTTGTAATTTGGATTTAGGAGACAATTTCGCTTGGCTTGGGAGGTTCTGACTTTTTCTGAGTTATCTTTATCGTCGTTGTAGGAGGGTCAAGTAGTGTTATCTTGCAGTATGCTACGTGCTTTGCTTCTAAAGGGAAGGTTATGAATGCGTTGAAGCACTAGAATTAAGGGAAGGTTATGAATGAGTTGAAGCACTAGAATGATTTCTATGGCGAAGCTGAGATGGCGGCTCAAGGAAGATGGGGCATCGTACGTTTTGTAGCTTGTCCTGAAGGAATTAATAATTTATGTAAATTTCCTCTACCTGGTGCCCTAGCAAGTCAAATCATCATACGTTCTCGCACAGGCTGGAGCAGAACAACAGGGTACAAGTCCAAGAAAATGGATTTGAAAATGGATTTTAGTGTATCATAGGTGACAATCTGACATTTGATTTTCGATGATTTCAATTTACAATTGTATTGTCGTTAGCATTTGAGCCAAATAATTGTATTGTCATTAGCATTTGAGCACAAACTTAGAGGATTGAACTCATTACTATATGTCTTATTGGTTCCACATCTGCTTTAGAGTACTGACGTAGTTGTCTTTAGATGCACGTGCATTAACGGGCTCGAGAGTTGTGAGACTGAACGAGTGGGAGTGATTTATTGTGATTTTTTGTCTGTTGTTTATTTCCCAAATCTTCTATTGAACTATTTTCTTGACTAGGAAACAAACATGGTAGAGGTTCAATAACGTCCCTTCATCATCGTTTTGTGTTTTTAAAGAAATAACCTTTACCGGATATGACGAACTATTTCCTTGACTAAGACAAGCAAAAAGGTCAAAGTCCAAAACGTGGCTTTGTCGGTTTGTGTATTTTCTCTTTAAAAGAGACCACATGTTAACAATGAACTATATGCAAATTCTGATTTTCAACATATTCAATGTTTCACTTAAATTACTTAAGATACTGCATTCTTTAGGGAGTGCGAGGGGGAGAATTAGGTATGTAGAACATTAATTTGAAGGCGACGGAAATGGCACATTAGTTTCTCACACCATGAGGGGGAAATATGTATTTTTTGTATGGAGAAAGGAAGATGGTAAGGGGAAAGCACGATAGCGATAGTAAGTTAACGAAGGGAGAGAGAACATCTTTCATGAATGTATAAACATGTTGAACTTGAAAGGTAGTGTGTGGGGAAAGGGTAGGGGATCAAGAAGAGAAAAAAAAAGATACGAAGGAGGAAGATAACGGGAAAAGTAAAGTTGTGGTTTGTTAGTCTATAGTGTTACATTTTAATTCTTTTTTTCAGTTCAGTTTTAGTTATAACTTTAACTCTCTTCATTTTTTTCAGTTTAGTTTCAACTTAGCTTCTTACGAACAAAACACACCCTAAGGAAATGGGGAGGAGAAAGAGAATAGGATCAAGAGCAGGTCAGGGGATGAAGAGATAAGATGGAGGGTAATGGAAAAAGGGGGGAGCATAAGGAGGGAGAAAAAGGATATAAAGAGAAGCGAAATAGAAACAAGGGGGATGCGTACAGGGTGAGGGGCACATTAGTTTTAGAAAGACGTCACCACGAGGGGGAAATAAGTACTGACTGTATGAATGTAAAGAGGGACATGGTAGATCCAGGGAGCAATGAAGGGTTAATGAAGGGAGAGAGAATGGGAAAATAGGGATGACATATTAGTTTTCCAAATAAACGTCACCACATGGGAGAAATCGGTACTTTTTGTACGGATAAAAATAGAGATATGGTAGGGAGAGTAGGGGAGCGATGAGAAGTCAATGAAAGGATAAAGAGTGGGAAAAGTAAGATGGGAAATACTTGGCGAGCGGGAGAATAAGAGACGAAGATATAAGATATGGGAAAAAGCAGAGATCGTAGGAAAGGGAGCGAAGGGACTAGAGGAATGCTTAAAGGAAGAAGAGGGAAAATAAGGAGAGAGATAAATGGTTGGGGAGAAGACTGGGGGAGAAGTTAAAGGGGGATGTGCGAAGAGAAGAGGAAAATAAGAATGGGTTATAGAAAGGAGGGAGGAAAATGAAAAGGAGAGAGGCATGTAAGATAGAAAGGAGAGGGAAGATGTATGAAAATATGGATGTGATGGTGATAAAGATCATGTAAATGATGTGAGTCAACTGAGGGACAAAGAGAGGGAAAAAGAAGAAGGGAAAAGGTAGGTGGGTGAAGGCGGAGAGATATGGTGTGAGTGAGGAAGGAAATTCGAGGGGCGATATAAGGGAAGAAAGGATAAAGAGCGAGCGTGGGATGAAAAGAGGGAATGAGGAAGAGGTGGGGGGGGGGGATATGAGATGGCGAGGGAAGAGCATGGGAGAAAGGAAGAGGAAGGAAAAGAAGAAGGCAATGAGAAAATGGAGCGAAATAGCCTATGGGAGAGAGGGAGGGGAAATGCGATGGCACATTAGTTGTTTAGATAGACAGCACCACATGGGTGATATAGGTACTTTTGTATGGATGAAATGTGGGAGATGGTAGGAGATAGGGCAAAGAGAGTAGGGGAGCGATGAAGGGTAAGTAAAGAGAGACAAAATAAGAAAATGAATAGGTAAAAGGGTGGGCAAGCGAAAGCATAAGAGAAGGAGAGATACAAAAGAAGGAAGAGAGTGGAGAGAGTGATGTGATGACGGGGGAGAAAAAGAAGGGGAGCGAGCGGGGTTGGGAAATGGAAGATAGAAGAGGGCGATGGGGATATGAGGAATAATAAGAAGGAGAGAGAGGGTGGGTTAGAAAGAAGAGTGACGGAGAAGCTTGAGGATGTGAAGAGAAAAATGAAAAAAAAGTCATAGAAGATATACGGGAGAAGGAAAATGATGGAGGTCATGAAAAGGACGAGAGGACGAGGGAAATAGAGATGGTTGTTGAATGAAAATGGTATAGCATAGGGATGGAGAGCAGATGCACGATGAGAGTCAACTTAAAGAGAGAGCGTAAGAAATAGAGGAGGGGAAATGATGAATGAGTAAGACGGGGATATATTGGGTGAGAGTGATGGAGAAAGTCATCGCATGGTGGTATGAGGGAGGGAATAGAGTAAGATAATTTCACCACTAGGGGAAATTCAAGCTTTTTCTCTATTTAGCCTCACTACGTATATAACCACGAATATTATGGGAAAGGAAGAAAAAAGGGATAATCTTCTTGAATATACGAAGATTAAACCAAAGGGAAAAAAATGTAAAGGAATTGAGGTTGCATGTATTCCACGGATATAGTTCCTTGATTCTATTTCTGAAAGATCTATTATTTTCTATTATTTGTGGTTGAAGAAGTAAATCAAGTATGGTGAGTAATGACATTTGCATTTGGAATGCTATTTTGTTATTTGATATTTAAGGTGATGATATGAATTCAATTGTTTAGACGAGCTACTTTGTTAATTACAAAAGAAAATGTTATACAAGAGAAACATTAACCTTAATCTGCTTTGATAAATAATAGATTAGAAACATTATCTTCAAGCAGCATTGGTATAGGCTTTTGAGTTAAATGGTCTATACTCTATTATACCTTCAAAGAAAGTTTTTTTAATTTTAAGTTATACAAGAGAATGCTAATGTATATTGTGTTGTTCGATACGCGTCCTTTTGATACAAGAGCAAATGAAGGAGTGGATACTAAGACTATGTGATGGATAAAATTAATTTCGACACTATTCAGTTAGAATTTTTGGTATGTTTGAATCCAAGAACTACCGCAATGCACACTTTTAGTGTTAGGTATACAATATTACATACACTAGGAATTACAGTACAAGAATTGCTTTAGTAAGTGCACGTTATTTTAAGTGCAATATTATTTTTTAAATTTCTTTTTAAACTTCAGGTTATGTTGAGAAATTATGCTATTCTTACGTTTTTCACACTGTCTTAGAATTCCATCTTAGACTTTTTTGGTCGTGAGAAACAAACAACACTGATTAAGACTTTCAAAATTCCATGACATGAAGAAATTAAATTTCCCATCAATTTACCAACAACTGATAATGTGTACTATCTGAATCTTTAACACTAAAATTGGATGAACTATTCTCCGCATTTTAATACAATTTATACATCTCGCAGCTTATTGCTAGATCAAACAATCGTTCTTCAAACTACTACAACAACAATATTTCTTGAAATCGCGTGCTACTATTCAACTAGTTTCCTAAAACAAACATTCAAAGATTCTTTTTTTTTGCTGCATGGATTTTGGAAGTAAAAGATCATTTTTTATTCTTTTTTTTCTTCTTAAAAACGTTATTAAAGTTTCTTTTTTTACAAAAAAAATACACTAATTTTAGTCAATTTTAATAGTTTAACTGGAGTTTCCGGCCAACCCTGAGCTTCCACCTAAGCAATAGCGGGATTATAAAAGGTAAGGCTCATCCAGTTTTCTCTCTCCGTAGCCTCTCTTAGTATATATAATATAGATGCTAATATCATAGAGAGAGTGAGATGGAGAAGATGAAGAAGTAAGGAAAAGACTAAGTGTTATTTTTCTTCTAGTTGCCAAAGTCCCCTTTTTGGTGGAAAAGAATGGGTTTATATAAGGGGGTGGGGAAATGGTGATGGTTAGATGTGGGGGTGAGGTGGAGGGCCTAGATTAAATGGAAGGATCTAGAGCCTTGTGAGTTGTCAATGGGTTGGCATGTGGTGATGAAAATATCTTAGTTTGATTTTCAAATGAAGGAAAAAGAAAAGAAAAGGAAAATAAAAACGGAAATCTCCCTTCCGCCACGCGTCTGCTGCTTCCGCTCGGATTCGAGCTTGGGACCTCCCGCGTCCAAAACGACGCCTTAACCACTGAGCTAAGCTCAACTCTTGTTTATTGAGAGCGAAAATAATAATATGACCTTCTGTGCTGGGCTGACGCTGGAACCGGATCGACACTTGAGCCGCGTGCGTGGACTGGTTTTGGGCTTCGGGGGTTTGTGCATTTGGGTTAGTTTGGGTTAGTTGTTTTGGGGTTTTGTTTTCCTTTTTTAATTTTTTGTTTTGTTTTTAATTAATAAAATTAGTAAATAAAAATTAATATCTATAATATTAATACTGGAGCTAACATAAACACTAAGGTTAGTATTTTTTGGGTTTTTTGGGATTTTCTATTTTTCATGTATTTTATATTAATAAAATAAGCATCAAAATTTTGGTGTCTACAGATGCCCCCCATTTGCTTAACTTTTGAATAAAAAGTTTGAGCAAATGTTAAACAAGACAACTAAATTTTGAGACTTATCTTGGGTAACACAATTGATTTGGGGTGATGAATGCTTATGTATGCAGGTGCATGAAAGACCGTTGTTTTGATCAATCCATGGCATGGGCCATGCCCCTGTTTCTCTTAATGTTTGGAAGATGAGTTGCCCGAAGAAAAGTGAGTTGCTCGAAGGAATGTGAGTTGCTCGAAGGGATGTGAGTTGCTCGAAGGAATGTGAGTTGCTCGAAGGGAGGTGAATTGCTCGAAGGAATGCGAGTTGGAATGATTTGGGGAGAGTTGCCCGAAGGAAGGTGATTTGTCCATTTGGGAGGGTTTGAAGTCAAAACCTATATGAAAGTTTCTTATTTATAAGAAACTATCATAAACTCACAAAGTGACTTAATATAAAAGTCTCAAATCATCATGTAACAGGGTTTGAAGTCAAAACCCATGCAGGAAATATGAAAGTTCCTTAGTCATAAGGAACTACCATTAACTCATAAGTGACTTAATATCAAAGTCTCAAATCATCAGCAAGAGGGTTTGAACTCAAAACCCACAGAGAAAATATGAAAATTTCTTAATTATAAGGAACTATCATTAACTCATAAGGTGACTTAATATCAAAGTCTCAAATCATCATGTAAAAGGGTTTGAATTCAAAACCCACGCAGGAAATATGAAAGTTCCTTACTCATAAGAAACTATCATTAACTCATAACTCATTTGATAAACTTAATCTCAAAGTTTCACCTATCGCGCAAGAGATAGGATACATCTTAATCCTAAAGTCACTGGGTATGGATCTTGAGACAAACTTAATCTCAAAAGATCGCTTAACATGAAGGAGGTTTGAAATCAAAACCCACATCGAAAATATGAAAGTTCCTTACTCATAACAAACTATCATAAACTCATAAGGTGTATTGATAAATTTAATATTAAAGTTTCATATTATCTCGGAAGGGATAGGTTACATTTTGACTTAATCTAAAAGTTGGCATGTATGAATTTTGAGATAAACTTAATCCCAAGAGGTCGCCTAAGATGAAGAGGGTTTGAAATCAAAACCCATATGAAAGTTTCTTACTCATAAGAATCTATCATAAAGCTCACGGATTATATTGATCAACTTATTCTCAAAGTTTCATAACACTAGGAAGCAGATATGATGAAAAGGTTTGAAATCAAAACCTACTCGGAAGACATGAAAGTTCCTCAATCACAAGAGGTTGTCATAAACTCAAAAGTTAAATCGATAAACTTAATCTCAAAGTCTCTCATTCTATCTCACGAAATAGACTTAATATCAAAGTCTTAAATTATCAGGTAAGAGATTGGATGAAGTAGGATCAGACTCAAAACTCACATAGAAAATATAACAGTTTCCTAAGTGTTAGGCACTACCACAAACTAAAAAGATATATTGACGAACTTAATATCAAAGTCTCAAAAATATATCTTGCAAGGACTTAATTTCAAAGTCAATGGGTATGAATCTTAAGATACCTTTAACCTCAAAATGTTGCTTAAGGCCAGGGGAATAGGGTTTGAAATCAAAACCACATGAGACATAAATTTGCAAGGTATATGGATAAACTTAATATCAAAGTCTCAAATATACCTCGCAAAGATAGGATATGACTTAATCTCAAGGTTGATGGGTAAGAATTATGAGGTTCGAGATCTTGGGAGATCTTAATGTCAAAAATCTCTAAGGCTTTGTCAAGGGTGGTTGGAAGTATGCTGTAATACCCAGTAATTTTCGTTATTATTTTATCCATTTTTAATTTTCTCTATTTTTGTATTTACAACAATACTAAAATGAGTATTGAATATGTGTTAATTATCGGCATAAGTTTTAAAGTCACAAGAATTGATTACTATTTTTTTTTACGTGTGATGATGCTTTTAATTTGATTGATTTAGACGGACCAATTCAGCTAAAGAGGCTCTTTTAAATTAAGTTTCAGATTTACTAGTATAAGATTAGTATCACTTTTAATTCTTCTGCTAAAAAAAAAAAGGAAATGGAAATGCCATGTGGCAGCCATTGAGACTAGCACATGGCAGCCTCCTAAACCACTCCACGGTTACCATTTCGTGGCAATCATACGCGATGTACAATCCCATGATTCACCCCAAAAGTTTTAATATAATAACAAGTGTACACTTATCCTTATAAAAGAAAATTTAGAAATCAAGAGAAGTCGATTGAAAGGATAATAAGTCTACTCAACTTTCTCTCCGTATTTCACTTCGGCAAAAGCAATATACGAGACCAAGAGCATTACAACAACGACCAAAACAAAGAAGTAGCTTGATCCTATTGTAGTCGTAGGTCTAGTCTTGACTCATAGTTCAGGTATTCTTTTATTCAATCCTTTCCTAAGATTTTTGAATTTAAGTTTTGTATAGTTATTTCAGTTCAATTGTTAACTTATGTTATTTTGAATAATATGTTATTGTATACAAGTTAGAACTGATAAAGGGCTAGTTATAGGTTGTAACTGAACTGGAATTTATATCGTTATGCAACCCTTTTTAATTGTGATATAAGATTTTATATGAGGTAATTTTAAATAGTTATGAATATATGAGTTGATTTGGACTAGCCCTTATTATAATTGAGATTCGACTACTAAAATTATAGCTTTTATCTATTATTTTAATGGACTAACTTATGTAGTTAGTTTGAGATATAT
>ONZK01003105.1:27671-43723 GCA_900322385.1 Pharnaceum exiguum
GTACGATAACACAAATATAAAAAAAAAAACCTTAAACTATTTTTTTGTAAGAATGCAAACATTGCTGCCCAGGAATTGTCCTTTCTGGGCTTATTATAATTGAGGTGGGTGTACGAGGGAGAGAAGGGAGAAAGACGGCTGAGCAAAGGTCTAACAAATTTCTTTTACAAGATCTCACAGAATATAGCTACCAGTAGAAAAAAATATATCCCAAGGACTCTTTTCTGGTGATTGATGCTGCAAATTTATGTATTGACATTCAATTCTGTTCTGCAAACTGGGTCGTGACCAGTCTCAACAATTTTACTTATTGAAGGAAGCTTTCCATTTTAGGTTGTAGAAAATGTGTGCTTAAGTTAGCATGTTCTTGGTGTCATCTGTAAAGAATATCTGATTTGATGCAGGACAAGTGATTGGAATTCCCTCTGGAAGCGAATTGGATAAGAAGTTAAATGCTTCCAGGAGGCTAGGTCGCCTTGCAGTTCTGTACTTCACTGCAACATGGTGTGGCCCCTGTCGTTCCATTGCACCAGTCTATGCCACTTTGGCTGGAAAGTATCCTCATGTTGTCTTCATGAAAGTAGACATAGATGACGCCGGAGATGTAGCATCACAATATAACATCAGCAGCGTTCCTGCCTTTTTCTTCATCAAAGATGGAAAGGAGATAGACACAGTAGTTGGAGCTGATAAGAATTCACTTGAGAAGAAGGTTGCCCAATACGCTTGAGGCTTGCCCAAGAATGTAGATGTAGAACTAATGCACCTCCTGCACTTCAGCATTAAACGTGGTAGCTCGTTTTGACTGTGTACCGCCAGTTTCAATGTCATATGAAAGAAAATGAGGCAATTTCATACTTAATATTATGCAAGTGTTTGTTTTTTGTTATAAATTTTATTACTCTGTAGTCTGTACAAAGAATTTGTGACAGATTGTTACAAATGCAAATAGTGAATAAGGAATCTTGGAACCTAGGTGTTGCCGAATGCCGATCACGCATCTAGTAATTCAGTTTTGTCTAAATTCTACTGTTCTCTTTAAGGGCTCATCGAGTTATTAGCTGATCACGTGAAGCGTGCCATTGTCCCCCTTGTGTCCCGGACTATTGTTGGTTGAATGATATTTGTGTATTAATAAATGCATTTATTTCATTGCGCAAACTTGGAATTTGATATTCTTCCTAAGGTCACTGAAAAAAGATTTTTTTTTGACGAGTAAATGAGAATACTTATAGATCAGTCCAGATACATCTTGGATTATCGGAGGAGGCGTATGGTACCTCTCCATCAGACTACTCAAGCCAACAATACTCCTAGCTAATCGATGTGCTACCTCATTACAAGTCCGAGGTACATGCACCACTGTAACATCATCGTGAACAACACTACAGTCTCAGAAGTCTAAAGGCTTCTTTGTCCAGTGACTAGCCATTTTTTGACAGTCACATTCAACTTCCACATTCTTCCATCCAAGTCGTTTTGCCCAACAAAGAGCTTCCCGAACAGCCTCGGCCTCAGCTACATCTGGAGAAACTAAACCTGGATACTTTCTCACAAGCACCACCAAAAGCCTTCATTTTCATCACGAGCGACAAAAGCTAGCCCATGGATACCCTCATCTTGAAAATGAGCTGCATCAGTATTCAATTTAATATATCCTAGAGGAGGTCTCCAACTACGTTGCGGCTGTACATTGGCTTCGCATGGTGCTGCGTTTTTGGACTTCAGTTCCTTACAAGCTGCTTGGAAGTGGCAAAGATTATCTCCTCCAAAGTTAGACACATCGGGTGGTCATTGGTGGAGCCTGGATTATGTTCTAGGGGTGACGGATCGACAACTCAATACCAAGTTCTTGTCACTTAAAGACACATCGTAAATTAATTACATTGTAACTTTAAATAACTTTAAAAGTAGGTAATAATTATAGTTCAAATTAATTTTTTTAAAATTTAAAGGAACGGGGTCATTAATTAAAGGGGCTACTAAAATTAACTTTTTATCTCATCTATAAAACAAGCTCACACATTTTTTAGATTTTTTCTGATTTTAATCATAATATAAAAAAATATATCCATTTGATTTCTTTGAACTATATATATAGTATTTTTTTTAAAAGGAAATTTGAAAGATGAAACTCACTAAAGCAACACAAAAAATTGTGTGAACCCATTTCATATATGAGATTCGGTATTAATAATCTCTCGGGTAAACTAGTAAGTTCCCATTAAAAAAAACTAGTAACAAACCAAAACAATTTAAAAAGGTGGAAAACATATATAAAACAAGCATGTTGAAACTTGGAAGTACACCTGCTTGTTTAGTCTTCACCTTTAAAAAAGTACTCCCGCTCTTGATGAATGAATGCTAAAGTAAAAGTTTGGTCGCCCAATGAAAAAACAAAATAGGCAAATAATAAATGATGGATAAGTGAAAGATGACTGCTAGAGGGCTTCAAACGCGGACTTCGAGTGCACTCAACAGGCGCTCTCACTATCTGAGCTGCCGGCAGATGTTGGGAAATTAACGATACAATATATAGTTATTGCTTTTTTGCAAAATTTAGGGGTACACTTGTCACCCCATGTCCTCAATAGGATCCGTAGGATCCGTCACTGCGGGTGCTCCATGAAGGAGTGCCAAACAATATCATTCATGTAGACCAGATTTCCCAGGCTAGCATAACAAAAGAGCAAGAACATCAGTAGACACAGATTATTAAATACATCATGCACCCACAAATCCATGGGCATGTTTAACTTATCACAAACTCTTGCACCCAGCGTACTGCAAAACCAAACACGCTGCATATGAGGGCACATCTAGACACTATATTTAATTCCAGAATTCTGTATCTGCCGCTAGACGCTCTTTCATTCAACATATGTTTTCCATCCATGGTATAATGCCATATTAATCTTTCATTTATAACATTTTGTCATTGCGGGAGACTCAATATAAAAGCTACATCTTGTAGGCTAAAAAACCAATATCATATCGCATTTCATATCCTCTCATCTGCATCAATTAATTCACAAACATTCATATCATGGACTTCCAAGTAGATAGGAGTGATCAGTTTAAAAGTTGCAGGCCTAGGAATCCACTTATCTTCCCACACCTATACAGTGTTGGGCCGAAATGGGAGATAAGATTAGAGAGTGTGCACTAAAGTGTACTAAGCCCATCTTAACCCAAAAGCTTAAGCCAATGGATTGTGTTACTAGCACAACTTTATACACAACATCCCTCTCTCAATCTACCGATGTGGGACTTCTCTTTCTTCCACCAACTTCACATGTATACACTTCACTAGGTTACCCGGGCACGGAAAAATTTGGCTTGTACCCGTGTCGACACGACACGACACAGATCCGAGTACGAAATCCAGGTCGGATACGGCCATGTGAAAGCGGACACTGCTGTTGAACTTAACCAAAAATAGACTGAGGAGAGAGGGAGAGAGGGAGGGAGGAGGAAGTAGGGAGTAGGGAGGGAAAGAGAGAGAGATTCAACCGCCGGTGACTTCTGTCCAGCCAGCCTCGCTAGATCAGTCGCTAGGTGTGGTTGTGCTTGGTCTCAGAATCTCGTTGTGGGGGTGGCGGCTGCCTGTTTGTCTACCTTTTAGGGTTCTCAAAAATATCATTTATCTAAAAGTTTAAATGAGATTGGGGCTATGTAGTGTGGACCAACCTTCCAAACTTCACTCACGTGATATGTCTGGAAGACTTAGAAGCCCAACTACTTTTTCCAGCATTAATAAACTGATAACTAAAGAAGATATGGGCCTGGATTTTTAGGGCTTTGGCCTACAGTCCATCAATCAGTAACAGACTTTTATATCTACTTTGCTCCAAACCTCTAATGCATGTTATAAACAGCTCAAAAAATACACCGTCAACACAGAAATGATAAATAAAAAAAATAAAAAAAGGATCCTCGTACCCGTACCCAAATAAAGGATAGTGTCCCCGTATCCTAAATTTTCAGAGGATGCCGTATCGGACACTCGGGTACGTACCCGTATCCGACATCCGTACCCGAGTCCAGGTAACCTAGCACTTCAACAATCACCCCCTCACGTGTGTAAGTTGGGACCATCCGACACACCATTTAGTTGGCTCTTAAGTCCGTCCCACACAATTCCACCTTCTCCCGCTATAGTACCCCCTTAAACTAAACACCATGTCACCACCGAGTCCTACCCACACGCTTCGCTTTCCTCTCATTGAGCCTTCCTGTGCCTTAATCGCGTGCTCTTGACTCCTTCAAGGCCTGTGTACATCAATGTCGGGCACCTCGCTTAACTGACTTATGTAGACCGCGGGCAACCTGTTCGACCTTATGCATTAGAGAGCCACCTCATACCGCTCTCCGGGGGAGACAAGCACCTCAAAGAACCATGCAAAACTTCTACTAAAAGCTTCCTTTACCGCGAGCCCGTGCACCGACCAATCTTGGGGTAGCCAAACATAGCCCACACCTCCAACATGCTAAATCGAACCATGTGCTCTAATACCACTTGTTGGGCCCAAATAGGAGACAAGATTAGGGAGTGTGCACTATAGTGTACTAGGTCCATCTCAACCCAAAAGCTTAAGCCAATGGGTTGTGGTAATAGCACAACTTTATACACAACATCTCTCTCTCAATCTACCAAAGTGGGACTTCTCTTTTCTTCCACCAACTTCACATGTGTACACCCCAACAATCACCCCCAGCTTGAGGCTTGGGTTGTATACTTAGCTTGTAGGCTCTGATACCACTTGTTAGGATAGAGGGGTGACATCTAAATTCAACCAAACAAGAAACAGAGCCCAATGGTGCAGGAATTAACACAATTAAACAACCAACAAATCCAAGACCGAAATCAACTTGGAAATCGGAGAACCGAGCGAAAAAACACGAGGCCCTAAGCCTAAAACAATTCCACTATAATCAAAGTGAAATTACAACCACCACAGTTTTGGACTCGACAACTCCGACCCCAAACAATCTCCAATCAACAATAAATCTACAAGTATACAACCCAAGCCTTAAGGTGTAATTAAACATGATTCTCCTAGATCAATACTACCCCCCACCTATACAACAGACTAATCTAATACTTGTGGAACAACAATGCAATTAGGTTCCCAAATAAACCCACAAGTGAGAGAGAAACAAACACACCTAAAAGAGATGGTAAGATGCAAATACTAAAGGCCCGAAGAACTCTTGTATTTTCCACGGTCTACTGCGGCTCGATCTCAAACCTGTCGGAGCACTCTCGGTCTCACCCTCACGTGTATATGTGTGTTGTTATTGCTGTTGTCCAACCTCTCTCTCTCTCTCATGCTCTCGGTTGCCCGCACCTTCTTTTCTCTGTTTTTGGTGTAAAAGGCGTCAGCCTCTGATGAGTTCTCTCGAGAACTTTAAGTCTCAAAATGAGACTGTCTCTTGGTATACATAATGCTTCGTAGGCCAACAAATAAAATGGGCACGACTAAAGCCCAAAGGTAGTTGGCCTTGTACAGCAAACCGAAAGCTAATTTTAGTCAAAACATGTTTTGCTCCTTTTTTTTCTTCTTTTGTGCTAATAAATTGTTGACTAATATTAATATATTGGGTTGGACCCATCCAACAATCTCCCCCTCCAACCCAATGCGGAGAGGATTATAACGCCTCGTCACTCACCTAACGACCAACTCGGTAGTCTCACCGCCACTTTCGTCCAAACCCATCTTAGCCAACTCCATAGCACAACTCAACTAGTACATCGTTGCACCACTCGGGAATTTACAAGCTCCCCCATACTACTAACACCCTTGACCTCATATTTTGTCAAGCAACCTCACAATACTCGAGAGTTCCAATGAGCCCCATACCAGGAAGCCACTTGACCCGCACCCATTTACAAGGGTCAACAACCACTACTTGAACATTGAGAATGAAGTACACCGCTCCCACTCACATTCAAACCTCCTTGACATCCACAAGAAATCTCACACTTCCGCACCACAAGTCTCACTCCACGGTGACTACCATGCACCTTACAAGATTTGTCAAACCTGCCAACAACTAACCACGAGGAACCATCCGTGCTCCTCATATTATCTTCCAATGACCATGGCCATCACCAAACATGTGTACCGGTACTACACAACACGTCAAGACTAAACCGTGCAACATGACATACAACTCACAATGTCAATACGCACCCAATAGAAATGACAACTTCAATGTCACCACCACAACCTACACTAGCCACCTTTAGTTCGCTGAAATCACTCATCAAAGCCACCGTTATGTAGCCACAATACTCTCACAAAGAGACATACAACAATAAGATGAACCTGACTCAATAACAACCCGCTCACTACCTTGAGCAGTTGAGCTAACAACAAGTGCACCATCACCACTAGTAGTACAAACAAACATAATCGGTTCACCATGCAACTCATGGGCCAAAGATACAATCTTTCAACTTAACCTCAATTTTATTTTATTTTCTTATCTCGGCCATCATAGATTCATCCAAACCCCAAAAAGTACTAGAGAACCTCCACCATAAGTGTTCTAAAAAAATTGGGTTGAATTTAACTTGACCCTACAACCACCACACAACTCTCCATATGTGATAACAACCTAGTTCTGATACCACTTGTTAGGATCGAGGGGTGACATCTAAATTCAACCAAACGAGAAACCGAGCCCAATGGTGCGGGAATTAACACAATTAAACAACCAACAAATCCAAGACCGAAATTAACGTGGAAACCGGAGAACCCGAAAACAAAACCACGAGGCCCAAAGCCTTAAACAATTCCACTATAATTAACGTGAAAAAACCACCACAGTTTCGGGCTCGACAACTCTGATCCGAAACAATCTCTAATCAACAACAAGTCTACAAGTATACAACCCAAGCCTCAAGGTGTGAGTAAACATGATTCTCCTAGATCAATTCTATCCCCCACCTATACAAGAGACTAATCTAATACTTGTAGAACAAAAATACGATTAGGTTCCCAAATAAACCCAAAGTGAGAGAGGAACAAACACACCTAAAAGAGATGTCAAGATGCAAAGACTAAAGGCGCGAAGAACTCCTGTCTTCTCCACGGTCTACTGCAGCTCCATCTCATACCAGTCGGAGCACTTTGGTCTCACCCTTGCGTGTATGTGTGTGTTGTTATGGCCGTTGTTCACCCTCTCATGAGCCTAATCTTCTTTTCTCAGGTTTTGGGGTAAAAGGCGCAAGCCTCTCATGAGTTCTTTCGAGAACTTTAAACCTCAAAATGAGATTGTCTCTTGGCATACATAATGCCACGTAGGCCAACAAATAAAATGGGCACAACTAAAGCCCAAAGGCAGTTGGACTTGTACAGCAAACTAAAAGCCAATTTCAGTCATAACATGTTTTACTCCTTTTTTTTTTTCTTTTGTGCTAAAAAAAATATCGACTAATATTAATATATTGAGTAGGACCTTCAAGCACCTTCCTAACTTTTACAATGCCCTGCCAAATGAAGCTTAGTCGACCCCCTAACTTTGCTCCCATAAAAGATGTACCATTGAAATACCTGACTTTAAAAATTCTAGCCATTAGCGAGCTTGGTTCCTACATTATACGCCATTCTTGCTTAGCTAGAAGAGCATTATACTCTCGCACGGTCCTGAAACTCATACCTCCTTCCCTTTTAGGTACCGCTATCGTTTTCCAACTAGCCCAATGTATTCCTCTTATTACCTCCCCACTAGTATCACCCGACTAGAACTTATTCATCATTTTCTCCATCTCATCAAGTAAAGACACGGGTAACATGAAAACACTCATAGCATATGTTGGCAACGCTTGTGCGATAGACATCAAAAGGACCTCTTTTTTTTTGATAAGTCTGTGAGATGTTTTATTTCAGAAACTAAGGGAACACTAATTCAGTGTCCTGAAGAAGAAACCGAAAAGCACACTGAGACCAAACCTCAGCAACAAAATACATCAGACAAACTCAATACAACAGTGCTTCATAGAGGCTAAATCAGTGATGCCCATGTAATAGTACTCCCCATTCCACTAGCTCCCAACCTTGCCAGTTCATCTACCTCCGCGTTTGCTTCACGTCGTTGATGTTGGAAGAGTACTGAAGCATGATATGAGATTTCTCAATTTGTTCCAGGAAAAATGAAGGTGCAACGGGCAGTTAGCTTTATCATTCACCCACGCAAGAGTCGCTCCTTCCATCCTCTAATCTCTTTTTCCATAATCGTTCTCTCAAGTAAGCAAAAATCAAATAAAGCCCATGATTCTCTTGCTCCATTACACCTAACTCGCTGATTATCGTTCGTTTTTACTCTTCAACAACATTCATACTAAAAGACAATGACGATTTTCTAGATTGATAGCTAAATAAACGTCCTGGTAGCAAAAGTGCTAGCCAATAGACTTAAGCAGGTCTTGCCGACTCTTGTCACCGAAAAAAGAACCAAGGATGTCTTATTTGTCTATTAAGTGATTAGAGTGTAAACTCAAGTAGTGCCTGATAATAAGAGGTGGTCTCAAATTTCACGGTTTAATAATGAAAAATAAAATGAAATTTCTGCAAGACACTTCATCCTTTTCCATGAATCCATGTCTTTGGAGCAGCCTAAAAGGGAGCCTAGACACAAAAACGTGACGAGTAGTGCAGAGACAAAAAGGTACATTAACTTGTAGATTCGCAGGAACAAATAAGGGAATACGACAAACATCAAAACATACCAAATAAATGTAATAGTCATTAAGTATTCAAAAGCCAACTATTTTACACAATCAAACGCTAGCAAATTCATAACCAAAGTAACAAGTGCCCGCAGTAGAAGTAATACTTCACAAAGATACAAACGACATTCTGATGCTGCAGCAACATAGAGTATATAATAACATGGCATACAAGTCACACCTAACAAGCAGAAGTGATTTACAAATTGCGGCCTCATATATTATATGCTGACAAAGAATAAAAGGCATTAATTTATCCAGAAATGCAGAGCATTAGTTGCGAATCAAGAGAATCCGAGGAATTTGTCTCTAGAGCTGGCCACGACTCAACTCGGTTCGACTTCGACTCGTCCCGATTTCGACTTAAAAAAATGTGAAATTTTAATCGAACCATTCAGACCGATTCGATTTCGATTCGACTTGGAAAAATAATTTTCTAAAATCGCAACCCGAACCTAACGAGATTGTACGATTCGACTTCGACTCGACTATCTTATCAAATCGCAACCCGAACCGTAGTCGACGAATTGACTTCGACTCAACTCGAATTCTTATGTTATATAAATTGCACTTCATTAGGAAGATCTTAAATTAAATATAATAAGTAAACTATAAAAAAGAGATAAGATGAATTTTTCTTAATAAATATTGGCCATTTCATTAATTATAATACAAAAGAAGTTAATTTGGTTTCGACTTGACTCGACTTGAACCGAATCGTCGATTCGACTTGACCCAAATCAACGACTCGATGCAAGTCGTTTTGGATCGATTCATGGCCGACTCGACTCAAACCGAATCGTCGATTCAACTTGACCCAAATCAACGACTCGATGCAAGTCGTTTTGGATCGATTCATGGCCGACTCGACTCGAACCGAATCGTCGATTCGACTTGACCTAAATCAACGACTCGATGCAAGTCGTTTTGGATCGATTCATGGCCGACTCGACTCGAACCGAATCGTCGATTCGACTTGACCCAAATCAACGACTCGATGCAAGTCGTTTTGGATCGATTCATGGCCGACTCGACTCGAACCGAATCGTCGATTTGAAAAAACTTCAAACCGTTGTTGCATCGGCCCTTTACGATTCGATTTGACTCCGATGCCATTTGCCACCGATTCGATTTGACTCGATTTACAGCGACTCGATTTCGGCTCGATTTTCGACTCCAAACCAACCGTTGGCCAGCTCTATTTGTCTCCATCAAATAGGTCGTTCATTGAGACGCTTGAGAGGTCGTCAGGAAAAACACCATTGCCTTGATCGTACCCCAACTCAGGTTCCATCACAGGTTCATATGCAGGTGCTGGTGTGTCTGTCACATTAACATTCTCCAGACTATCTAAAGACATGTTGTTCATTGAGAAACTTGAGAGGTAGTAAGTAAAAAGACCATTGCCTTCATGATCTTACCCCAGCACACAGACACATAAGGTTCAGGTTCCATCACAAGCATGTGGTTCAGATCTTGTCTGGCTACTTTCAATGCTATTGATATAGTTTTCACACCCTCTACTTCTGCTTCGTTTGCCCTCTCCAAAACGGTCTTATTTGCTATCTTATCTAGAGCACCCGCCTGATCCATGGATTATTGCATGCACCTTTGATTATTTGCCTGATAAGAACAGATATAAAAAAGTCAATGATGAGTTTATCGCATGCACCTTTGATTATTTGCCTGATAAGAACAGATATAAAAAAGTGAATGATGAGTTATTTCTGAGACTAAAATAAAAATCAGATTTCATATGAATGGTGTTCACTGGAGAATCCAAGGTGAATGTTAGTGCCAAAAGAGTAAGCAAAACCAAACAACTAACTTGTGATGAAGTTTGTAATCTTCTAAAGTTGAATGTTAAAACAAAAACTTGTTTTGGTAGAGAGGAAAACTAAGCAAAGAGAGTGTTGGTGGAGAGAAAACCAGAGTAGTGAAGAAATGAGAGTATTTCACGTGGGAAATGCTTACAAGTGTGCTTTGGAGGGAAAATTTGTGGCAGGGATTACTTGTTGATTTTGAAATGCCGTGGTATACATGCCATGTAATTTAATATTCATCCACTTGAGAGTTTTCAAATGTATTAATGTTCAAATTTGGCGCCTAATGTTTCAATCTCTGCTTTATCTCTGCACGCGGTGCATGCCAACTTGCTAGGTTATTTTAGTCATTTCTTCACTTTCTTAATTTGCATGCAAAAATCAAATGGGAAGAACAAAAAAATAACGGAGGGAGTACTAGCTTACAAGATGAGTCCGAGTGTGGCTAGACTATGTTGACCAAGTTGTTAAGTTTATATGAATCACACACGCCCGCCGCCGTCGCCTGGGCTTGGGTATCTTAGGAATGGCTCTGGCCTACATGTAGGTTTCGTCTTGTCTATCTTTTTGAGCCAAATCAGATTAATATTTCAAGATGTTAAGATTTTTGTAACATCTTTTTATTAATTCAACCGTTTTATGACGTACTGTTGATTAACAACTTTTTGATACTCATTACAGAGCCTTTTTTGTCTGTTGAGAGCCTTTGTAACTCCTGTGATTTATTCCATTTATTAGGAATATTTCTTTGTTATTGTTGTCCAGATTTATTCTGCTAGACACTATATATAGGTGCCTCCCATTGCTGTTTTAGGCACACCAATTCATAAATCAATTTCCCTTCTCTCTAAACACATATCTCCCTCACCGTTTTGGAGTTCAATTCCTTCCAACTCTATTCCTTAGAGTGCCTTGGTGAGCACTGACTGTATTACCTTCGAAGAGAACCGATTGTGAGTTTGAGCACCTCGAGCTGTCAGAAGTCTCTTTTCAGGCAATGAGTTCTCTCACGATATAGTAAACTCATGAAACTATTGTCATTGACGGTTCCCTTTTGCTAACAATTAGTATATTAGAGTTGCAAAGCTCACATTATCTATCACATGTACTCTAAAATAATTTTATTTTATATGTAGGTTGGGATTGTTTGAGTTTCCTTTCTATTTTACAACTAAAATTCAATTTCCAAAAAACATTAGAAGTAATTTTCATATTGCTATTGTCAGTTTTGAAAATCATAAGAAAACGTATGAGGTTAAGTGTTTTATTTTTAAAGTAACTAGATCTGGGAAAACTGACCCGAACTGAAACACCCGACCTTTCCCGAAAGTTACAACCCGAAGTTAAGCCGAGACCCAGTTTCACCCGAACCAAACTGAACTCGACTCGAAAATTTTCAACCAAATGTACTTAAAATGCATTTTTTAAGCCAAATGTTTCGAAAAATTATAAACCCGAAAACGACCCGAACCAAGACAACCGAACCCGAACCACAACCCGACCCGAAAAGTAAGAAATCTGACCCAAACCGAACCGACCCGAAACGCATGACCCATTTGCTAGGTCTAAAAGTAACTTTACTATCACTAAGTTAAAAATATTTAAAACGAAAACTCACGATATTCGGAACAAGGCCTTAATTTTTGGAAATTGCCATTCAATTTGTTTTTCGGATCCACCATTCAAATACTTGGGAGTACTTGCCAGTTATGTTGGTTTGATTTTGAGAGCTTTAACGGCTTGGTAAAAAACAAAAAAAGGTACACCATATCAGTTGGTGCCTTGGTGGCCTCCGTAATTATTTTATGAAGCCCATTCTTGCAGTTTCTTGAAGTGGAGAACTGGAGACTGATGCAAGGCTTGATCATCATCAACACAGGCTACCGCAGAAGTCAGGAATACGCTATGTTTCTTCAAATCTTCACGTGATCACGTCTGTATTTCCGTGGTTAGCTTTCATTGTTGTACTATTATTTGTAACACGGCAAAACGAAAAAACACCATTAGCTGATTCTTTGACTAGTACAGGACCACATCAATTTGCATCATCAGTGCTGATTAGAGCGGTTCATCATGCTCTGTAATCTGTACCAATTCCCATTCATCCCCCAAGTGCAGACGAGGTATAGCGATTTGTAGATATCTATAACAGATTACCAAAATCAACCAATAAGTTTCAGAATCCTCACCACGTGATACAGAATGGGAAAACTCCCACTCAAGCAAAGAGTGCAAATATACTTCCATGAGTGCGCCAAAATTGGACAAATAATGAAACACATGAAAATAAGGAATGACGATGTGGTTTCTCATTGATCATTAAATGAAGAGAGTACCAAATGGAAGGCGCTGGTAGAAATACGCCTTCACATTGGTTACCAACAATTACATCTGTTGAAGTCCTGAAGCTGACAAAAATGTCAATACAGAAATTGGCAACCAAATGCGTATCGAGTATCGTACACAAGAGACTTATCCACATCCTGCAGTCCATCTATTGCTGAATCTATTTCTGCAAAAATGGATATTAGGGTTATCAAGAGCTTATATAAGGATTAATCGCATTAAATAGAAACTAAAAGTCGTGCAGAATCTTACATTTACAGGGTTTACAAACAACACGGATGGATGGGTTCATCTGGTTCGCCAAAATATTGTCGAGGAAAGCCTAATTCATTATAGATTTGAATTTGACGGAGGATCATCCTTCCAACCCTTGCTTAGAAGATCGTAATTTATAGATGCAAGCTGAGATAAATTCTGCAGGGATATTGACAGTGTTGGATAATTACATGATCATAGACCAAACAAACAGTCAAGAGTAAAAGTATCAATTATGGATACAGGCATACAGCATCACAATTACAACAATAAGAGTTAAGTAAAAAAAAGAAAAGTACCACCACCTTCGTCAGGACAGAAGGAGAGCTACTTTGCTCTATTAGTACTCAAGGTATCATGACCATCACAAACTAGAACTTTTTAAGATACTCCCTCCAATCCAGGATCTTCTTCCTAAATTCCTTTTTAATTTGTCCCACCATGATCTTTCTCAATTCCATTTTAGTCCGTGAACAACTGAACATCCTCCTAATTCCTGGCATACTTTCTCACACTTCTACAATAATACTCTCACCATCATTTATCAACAACCCGTCTTTCTCCTCAACCTATACCCTGTCTCCCTAGTACTCCAATACTCCTCACTACCATCGTGCTAGCTACACACTAAAAGCAATAACCCAGCGGAACAAAACCAAATGAACCATCACGAAGGCAGAATGCCACCCACGACATGGTTTTACTTCTCCCTCTATGGCCCCTCTCTCACCTCCATTCCATTCTTTTTGGTTTTACTTATGATTTTTTGTTTCTGTGGTTTGGTATGTCAGAGGCTGAAGGTGAAGAGGCTAGAAAGGAAGAGAAGGGGGCAGGGGAGAGAGTGGTATCTGTATTGCCGAGGGGAGGGTGACTGGGTAGACAGGGAGAGACATGGCAGAAGTGGAATTATGTGAAAAGAAGAAGGGCCTTATGGGCAACTGTACCCAGGAAGAAGATTTTGGGACAAAGGGGGCAAATAAGAAGCCTGAACAACAATAGCCACATCTACAATCAGGCAATATTGCCAATACTAGCATTAATAGCGGACCCGAAAAAAAAAGAACAAAATGATATCAATAATAAAAGAAAACAACAAGAAGAAGAGTCCCTCCCAAGCAATGAAAAAGAAGACCCTCATTTACAATCACGGCAAATTTGCCCAAAACAATATAAGAGCAATTCAAACCTAAGGCATGCCATTCATTGCAGACCAAAGTGGTGCACACAAAACAGCCTTAAGCAGACCCAACTCAACCTTATTCGTTAAGCTTAAATCATAGTTACTCTAGTTATAACACTCTCAGTCTCGCTCAGGTACAAAATGAAAGTATCCAGTTTTTAAACACAACCCAAGAAGCAGCTATTCATGAAAAAAGAAAGAAATGAAAAATATGTCTCTAATCCCCACGAAACGGAAGATACAATTTATCAATTAGTCAAAATAAGTCATCAACATTATACGGGAAAAAGGCAGGAAAACAAAACTCATTCACCCAGAGGCCAAGGAATATTCCCAACAACTGTCTCCCATCAAGTAAAAGGTATAATTTGGGTCCACAAAGGCCATATAGAACAAAAGCAAGATATTCAACCAGTACACGTGTTTCACAAAGCTTTTTCAATGTTTGAGACACCATGAACCCACATGAACAAGGCATTACCTTAAACGAGAAATTACTAAATGAGTAATTAACAGCTGCTGCGTTAGATTCAAACTCAGCCATACCAACACATTCATCTCCCTGAAGACAAAATCAGCATGCACGTCAGAAAATTTGAAATATAAGCAGGAAATTTTCTTAGTGAAAATTGATGAAGTAACCACAAGTCATACCAACTCTTCTGGTTTGTCACTCAGGCAGCCACTACTACCACTAACGGTCCCATCGTCACTAGAGTCTTCAAAATCACTAGCCGCATTGGCATGATCATCAGAATTATTCCACGAGTAACGACTAGTAAAGTAACTCGTATCATAGGCACTATCTGAAGCAGGAACAAAAGCTGCCTGCATAGTCAGGAAGAAAGTGTAAGTGTGTCAAATGGAAGCAACTGCATCAAGTCATCACCAAGAAGCAAACACAGGACTTATACTCGTACCTTCTGCCTTGCCAGTGTATCCCAGTTGATGTCTCTAAAGAAAGGATGCGCTTTCACCTGGTGAACACGTTATACATTGGATCAGGTAATCAAGTATGAAACAAAAAGGGTTGATGCTTGAAGAAAAACATCATCCAGTATCACCTCTGATGCTCCCCTAGCACCAAGTCTCTGATTAGGATCCTCAGTAAGAAATCTGAAAAGAGAGAAAAGACTGTGAAGGTGTTGTAACATTATAAAAAAGTAATTGTCCTCTCCTACCACCCAATCAAGACATGTCTAAATCAGGTTACCAAAAACACTGTGCTCTGATTCATACAATTAAGATAAAACCTCAGACCTAAGATGCACACAAAATTTGCCATCACCGATAATATTTCCAATCTCATCTTGTGGAACATGGGTGTCAGTCAAACAAAATCATTTAGGAAAGAGATAAAATCAGTAATGTTAAGTAATTAGTTAATTTCCAAAGCAATCTCATATGAATGCTTTCAATCTTTCCTAACAAACATAGTATTCAGGTCAGTGCAGCAGATAATAGGACGAACAAAAGAATGGGATCCTCACCTCACTGTCCCTCTATGTGAATGTGAATATGTAAGTTGTCACATGAATTCACATAGTAGGGAAAGTAAAACAGATACACAAGTATTTTTTTTTAGATAAGAAATTTTTTTATTAATGAGTTGGAGGACAAGCTGTCCTCCTAATAGCAAATTAGGAGTTAGACCAATTCCTTTGCAAAATAGTCAAAGGATAGTCTACAAATGCTCCAGCACTTTTAGCCC
>ONZK01003117.1:21269-34342 GCA_900322385.1 Pharnaceum exiguum
GATAGCCAAATATATTTGTTAAATATCAATTTGATCTGTACAACGCATGGCTTCTTATTCCGTGTCTTAACTCTTTAAGGCTTTTGTTTTTAAGGACCCTCAAGTCGGCTAGCTTGTGTCTGAAAAGTTCCTATCTGATTCTTGAAGCCCTCCAATTTGCTACTGTTTATGGTTTCTTGTCATGGGACCTTCTCTTCAAGGAGCCATAAGAGCAGTAGCAGGCTGTTTGTTTGAGTCAAAAAAAAAATTGTCTAATTGTTTTGCAGCTTGAGTGGCCATGTGTTATTGACATCCACCAGCCCACTTCGCTGTGAAAGTAGATATTAGTCTACTCCTGGTTTTTGGAAATAGTTTAACTCCTAGTTTCTACTTTCCTCTTGAGCAGGTCTCTTCTCAAACGTAGCTTACATTAGTCTCAGCTCTGGCAGAGTTTTGTTAGCAACATTTCTTGGGCTGTGTTACTCAAAACTTAGATGCTTGCCTGAATCTGCTCCCATAAATCCCAACTTTCGTGCCAAATCCTTAACTTCATTTCAGTTGTGAATGTTCCATTGAATGAAGTCACATGTTGGTTCATGAATCATGGGTTTAACACCATAATGACGTGCAGTCTTAAGGAGAATTGATACACTGCTTCTTTTTTTTTATAATTTTCATATAATGATAAAATACCAATCTTTGTCCTCTTTTGCATAACATGGAACTTTGGGAGTGAGTGATTGAAGTCCTGTTAATTAGAAACATTATGATTTGGGGGAAGCAATTTGTATTTATTCTGACGGTGATTAGTCTTTCCAGACATAGAATGGTATAGAGATATGCAGTAATGTTTTCTTGTGATGTCAATGAACTTGGGAAAAAAGCAGGGTTACTGAAGCGTGTGTTACTTTTGAGGTCTTGTGAGACAATTAATAAGACAGTATACAGATAAGAAGGGAGATTGCTGCATGGTTTCAATGGCTTGGAGGGAGTTTGTGACTGAGTACCCACGAAGTGTGATGGTTGTCCTAGACAAAGAAGGGAATATGTCCTCATACATTAAGGTTTCTGTGTTAAATGTGGTTTGGTATGCTCCTGTTTGTGCCAGGTTGGCTTTGGCCACTAGTGAGTAGGGATGAGGGAGTGGGAGCGGAAATAACAAAAATGCTAGAATGTCAATGTCAGTGGTTGGTGTTTACATCAGAATGCTACAACTTCCATGAGTCCAATTTGCTTGCAATAATGCGTCCTTGAAAAATATGTGTCAACCTGATGTCGGAATTCTATTCCTCCACTGGTCATAGATTACTCCCGTTCTTTCGTCTTGTAGCACCCACTTCCCACACTGCCAATCGGCTTTCATATGCACGTTTGTATTGTTTGAAAATATGATCAAAATCTTCTTTTTCATTCATATATGATTTGTTTCATTACGTACAGTTTTTTCTATTGTTTTCTGAGTGGTATCATAACAAGATGTTGAAATTTGTTTAGGGAGATATTTTTGATGACTGATATTTGTACTTCGTATTTTCTAGATTGTGGGGTACCTTTTTGGCGGAAACTGTCATTCAAATGCTGGGAACAGATTATATCCGCATCCTACAAGCTATTTATGCTTTTGCTCAGGTATTTCTCTTGTAATTATAGTATTTCACTATGTCTTGATAAGATGCAACTGTGTGATCCATACGGTTACCATCAAGTAAAAAAGGGCTTGTTGAAACACAAGTCCAGATTTTACCATCTTGATGTTCGAAAAGTTTTACCAGTCAGGAATAATCTTTTCTGTTTGTTAGTTATTTAAACCAGTTTTGAGCATGAGTAAATATGGACAGGTCTTTGCAATATACCTGACTGGATCTCATTATCAGAAGAGAATTCTGAGGACTGAACTGGAATGTTATTTTATGTCTTTATAATATTTTTTAAACAAGTTTTTTCTTAAAAAATAACCTTAATTCAAAATTTGGTGAAACAAGGAGCACACTAGAATAGTGAACTTGCTTTCTAACACCCGTGGATTCGGGTGAACCGTTAAAATTGAAGTTATTGCAATCCAGACCATGTTTCAAGAACCTGTTTACTTAAATTTGATTCAGGCGCAGAATCTGTGCAGCCCTACTCAGTTACACAGATGTTAGAGCCTAGAGGGCGCTGGTAGTAAGGATTTTGTATCCTTCATTCAATTTATCAGCTTCTCAATGAAAAGTATGATCTATCTAACTGAAAGGAATTTGTTTTTCTTTTCTTTTTGGGGGAGGAAACTGATGTTATAATGTCATTATAGTTGATGCTCACTAAGAAATAGATAATTCTGTAGACAGAACAACTTGGCAAGGTGGAAACTCATATTGAATTTCTTACAGTGATGCTTATCCGTTGTTTTCAGTTACACTTGCTTTTTTACTCAAACTTCTATTGGTCTCTCCTTTCCTGCTTCAGATTCGTATACTTCGCCGGCATGGTTTGCACTTGGATAAGTTGAGAACTAGCTTTTGAAACATGCACATGTAACACATTAGATTGAGAACCTTAATGTATATAGTCGTCATATCACGGGAATTATATAATTTGTTCTCCTTCCTTATGTTTCACTGGTGGTTACCTGTTGGCTTCTACCAGTCCTCCTATGTGTTGCTGGTTAGACACTGGCTGACAATCTAGCAGGTCTATAGTTCGAGGACTGGTACCAACCAAACCTGTTGGCTTGTGCGCTGATTTTACCGGTGTCTTTCAAGCGTTAGAGTTGAACCAACACCTCTCATGTGCTTAATACTCGAGCATAAGTTATCATTTCATGAGGATTATGCATATGATCTCTGGCAATGGTCAGGAATTTACGATGACTTACTGGTTCTTGTGCTGAAGTTTCGTTTTGTTTTTCTTGATGACCTGGTCAAATAAGACAATGTTACCTTCATTTTATTCTGCGTTAAGAAATCAACGGCCTAATGCATGCGGCTTAGTGGCTGACTATGATTTCCCCAGTATATGATACCAACTATGTTTTCTATACTTCGACAGGGCTAGAATGATTCCAATTTCCAAAGTATGAAAACTCATTGATGGCACGCGAATATCATTGTAGAAAACCTTAAACGACAGTACTTCGAGCACATTTTTTAATCACGAAACAAGAATCTCAAAATTGTTATCACGCATCATTACAGACTAGTAATCTGTCACTCATAAAGTTGTTGATTTTCTTCGAAAAAAAAAAGGCTGGTATTTAGCTTGGTACATCGTGATTTCGTGATTAACACATCAAGTTTTTCCGGAATTAAGGCGGTGATAGGTCCAGGATTAGGAATTTAGGATGCGAGAAACCGCAAATACTACGAACTTTCCAAAATCAAAATCTCAACAAGTGAACCGCAAACTCAAAAAACAAAAAAAAAACTCCGAACTCCAAACTGAAAACTACTGTCGGCTAATCAAAACTATAAAAAAACCGTCCAATGTGTTTCTAACCCCATATTTATTCGCAAGTCGTAACTTGCCCTTTAGGCTTCTACAAAGCAAACAATAAACGGTTTTTCTCAGTCCTAGGATTCTACAAGATTTTAAGTTTAGAAAGACTACCACGTACCACACGATGTCCTCGTCATCAACATCTCCTTTGTATGAGAAATCTTCAGCAGACCTAAGAGCAGCAAGGTATGCGATTAGCAAACTTGGACAAACCTTTGAAGATTTCCAGTCACATGCGTTTTCCATATTTACATTGAACGAACAATGGAAGAATTTGCAGGGCTACTTTGTACAAGTAGAGCAAACTTTGTCGGGGCGAGTGAAGGAGTTAGAGGTGAAGGAGTGGGAGGTTGCAAGTGCGAAGACTAGGTTGGAGAATTTTGAGAAGGAAGTTGAGTTGAGGAAGAAGAGGGTTGAGGCGGAGGAGAGAGACGTAGAGGAAAGAGTGAGGGCGATTGAGATGAGGGAGAGGGATGCAAAGGAGAGGTGTGAAGTGATGGAGTTGGAGGAGAAACAGGTGAAAGCTCAGTTGGTGTCAGTGATGGTGAGGGAGAGGAAGTTGTTGGAGGCGCATAAGAGGGTTAAGGCTATGGAGGAGAGTGTAGAGGGTGTGATGGTGAGGGAGCATGGATTGGAGGAGAGGGAAAAGGTACTGAAGGAAAGAGAGATTAGGGTTGAGGAAGGACTGAAGAAAAGAGAGAACATAGTGGAAGAACGAGAGAAGGAGGTGGAGAAGAGAGCGAATGAAATGGAGGAGAAAGAAAAGGAAGTTGAGAAAACATTGCAAGAAAGAAACTTACCCAAGGAGTTTGCACCAAAGGATGAGATCCTTATGATGAATGCTCCTCACTACGAAAAGCTCGAATCCAAGGGGAGAAACAACTTTAAACCACAGAAGAAGCAACAAAATGGCAAACCTGCACATGGTAAGGGTGTTACCAAGCAAGGCAAGCCCAAGGCATCACAAGTTGATGCAGTTTGTTTTTACTGCGATAAGACTGGTCACTGGAAGAGGAATTGTCCTAAATATTTGAAGGACAAGAAGGAAGGGAAGTTGCCCTCCATAAGTTCAGGTATTTTATTTCTTGACATAAATTTTATATATTCTATTGTTTGTGCATTTGATACTGGGTCACCTTATCACATTTGTTTAAATGTGCAGGGACCAAAGAAAGTTAGAGATTTAAAGAAGGGTGAAGTGGACCTACGTGTCGGGAACGGTGCAAGAGTTGCAGCAAAGGCCGTAGTAACCTATATTTTATCATTGCCTTCAAGATTTGTTCTAAAACTTAATAATTGTTATTTGGTTACCATTATGAGAAAGAACTTAATTTCCATCGGAATTTTGGATTTCAAAGGTTTTCATTTTTCAATTAAGAATTCGCTCTTAAGTTGGTTTATGAATTATTTAACAAAGGATATTACATTCTAAACTATAATGAAACTATACGTCATGTTCAAACTTTCAGAAAACAGAAAACAAAGGACACTAATAAAACCTACAAATGGCATTGTCGATTAAGCCATATAAATGAGAAGCGTATACAAAATCTCCATAAGGATGGACTTTTTGAATCATTTGATTTTGAATCGTATGATATATGTGAAGCTTGCGTACTTGGTCAAATGACAAAATCACCTTTTCTGGAAAAGGTGAAAGAGCTAATGATCTAGGAAAATTTTGACAAAATTAAAATAATCCCAACTTTATCCTATAAAACGCAAATAATCCGACCATGTCATAATTACCTTAGCACTCCAACCTACAAAAGGTAAAATAGTTTTACACTCACTACCGTTAACATCAAAGTCAAGATTTATTGAAATAAAGTTTGCAAGTTCAGTACAAGCCATATCGGGGTATACCCCAATACCCTATTCAACACCTATTGATTGAAGCTCGCCTTCATCTGTATTTAACTTCCAGTGGCCTGAGTTTGGAGGATGCCAACATGATGCAATAGTCGTAGCAAGAGGATTAGACTTCACTTTGATGTTGCGGTACTCCTGTACGAATTGAACTTGAGGGAAGTTTCAAAGGGTAGTAACTTCCTGGTACCATCACCATGTACCATAATGCACCTTGTATTCCAGATAAACCATGCCGAAGCAAGCATAGCTCCAGCATCATGTTGCTTATCCGCTTCAAGTATCTTTATGACCCACTCCCTTGCTGAGATGCCTGCTGTGTTCTATAGAGTTTTCGCCCAATCACTCTCAACCCATAATGATGCTACTAGGGGGAAGTCAACCAAAGCATGTAATGTAGATTCTTCATCACCACACACTGAGCAACTGACATCAACGCTGGAAATTCGTTTTACCAGATTCTCCTTCGCAGGAAGGGACTCATTAGAACTCTCCACCCAAACATGCCCACTCGTGGGGGTGCTTCCAGACTCCAAAGTTTTGACCAAGTATTGTCCTTAGAGTTGCTGCACTCGAGGGATCTGCACTATACTCTCCACATCAACTGGTAATAGCTGCTGTCGAAGAATGGATCGGACTCCCTCCACACACCATTTGCATTGTCAATGAATGGCTCAACTGTAATATTCGGGTCATTCCACCCCAGAGGAGTGCACGGAGGACGGGCAGCCATGGATCTCCACACTTTGACTTGTTGCCCGTTTCCGATAGCCCATCTACAACCCTTTTTTATCACCCATAAAGAACCATGAATGCTTCGCCAAATGTAGCTTGGTTTCACTCCGAGCTCAGCTTCCAAACTGTTCATGTCGGGGAAGTACCTTGCCTTGTATAAGATTAATAATGATTATATTGTTGATTTGAAAATGTAACAAGGGGCCATAAAAAAATGTAAAAGAGGGATTAACGGCAGTTAGTGTGAAACTGTTTTTATTTTATCCTTTATATAGTTTGGGGTGTTAGTGTAATTATGAAATGATGAATTATTTTGTTTCATAGGATGAAGATAGGATTATTTTTGTCAAATTTTCCAATGATCTATTGGGCTCATTCATAGCGATGTATATACGTGGACCAATGACTACTACAGCCAAGGGAGGATATGGCTACTTCATTACATTCAGTAATGATTTCAGTAGGTATGGATATGTTTAGTTAATTAAACATAAATCCGACTTTTAAAAAGTTCAAAGAGTTTCCTAATGAAGTACAAACTCAAAGGTGAGGGTGAGCTCACCGTCATACACAAAGGTGAGGGTGAGCTCACTCTCACACCCAAAGGTGACGGTGAGCTCAGCGTCACACACAAAGGTGATTAGGTGAGGGTGAGCTCACCTTTGGCGGTGCCTTTACCATGGAGCTAATGTCATCCTTTGCTGAATTTGGGTTCTTAAATTATGCTATACTCGTTTTATATTTTGGTTAAGTGTTTTAATGATTATATAAATTAATATTTTTGTATTTAGGGTTTCTGGGTTTTACCGTTTTTATCAGATTTTTATATTCAATTTTTTTTTAGTATTTTCTTTTAAAATAAGTGGCAAAATTTTGGTGTCTACAAAACTACAATATGTTTAAGGTTGAGGAATTCTTTTTTTGAATGGTCAGAATTACACCTTTTATATGTCTTTGTTTATTTGTAGTCAAATTTTATGACACGTTTAAGAAAACTTATTTATTTGCTATTGTAAAATAAGTTACCATGTAAACAATATTATATATTTGCATTATTTTTATTATAAAAAAATTTGTGACCTTTTCCTTTCTTCCTTTTTGAAGAAATAAATTTCCATAATTTAATAAGTCATCAGATATATTATTACCTTATACTATAATTAAGATAGCAACCATTAAAAAAAAACTATAATAAGGATTAAAACTCACTTATAGACAAAAAGAGCTTGACACTTAAATTAATATTTCAAATTGAGTGTACCACACTTGTCTAATTGTTCTCTCCCTGATTACTTGGAATGCATTAACGACTGATTTTCTTCGACTTACGATCCGACTTGGGCGAATTGATTTAGTTACGAATACGAGTCAAGTCGACTTGATTTAACGAGTCGATTTGGTAACGAATACGACTCGACTCGATTCGATTTATCGACTCGACTTGGGTCGATTTGACCAGACTTGTATCAAGTCAATGACTCGACTTATACCAAGTCACGACTCGATGCAAGTCGTTTTTGTACCGATTTGTGACCGACTCGATTCAAACTGAAAGAAAAAAATTCAAACCAATTGTCGCATTGGCCCTTTTCGATTTGGTCGACTCTCATGCCATTTGCGACCGATTAGATTCGATTTTCAGCGACTCGATTTTGCCTCAATTTTGGACTACAAACCAAAGGTTGCCCACCTCTAGTACCAACTATGAACTGTTATTTTAGCTAGGTTAATCCTAGTATAATATAGTTCAGTTCAAAAGGTTTAAACAATGCTACCAACTAACCGCTAATACCAGTATGGTTCAGTTCACTAAAATTTAGTTTTTTTTTAGGGGCACTAAAATTTAGTTCAATAAACAGTTCAAGATGTTTTCGTTTAAATTTCGTAGATAAAGTAATTTTTTTGTAAATTAGAACAACTCTTTAATACTAGACTCTGAGAACAAGGTAAGAAAAAGGCAATAAAGAAAGCAAATATGTAAAGAAAACCCATAAAAAAAAATGAAAAAAAGAAACAAACCTGCCAAAGTGCCTAGGTGAGGATTAGTGTATTACATTATCAACTTGAAGACTTGAAGCTGCAACACTTAATTGTCTGTCTCTCCGACCATTTGGATAAAGCCACTCACTTGCCACTCACTTTGCTTGCCACATACATACATAGAGTGAAGAGAGGGAGAAACAACTCCATTTCATTCCGATACTTCAGAGTTCAAAGGAAGGAAGGAAGACAGGCAGCAATATATGGAGAACGCATTTTCTATTATTCCAAGTGCTCATTTTTCAACTTCCCCTTCTTCCTCTGGTACTATTAATCCTCTCACTCACTCACTTTCAACTTATTCTTCTTCTCCTCTTTCTGTGACTTCAGTGTTTTCTTTCTTACAACCTCCTCTTCATTCCCCTTCTTCTTTATCTAATAATCCTCGAACTTTCTCCACCTGTTATAGTCATAATAGTAACAGCCAAAGGACTAATAATAATAATAATAATGATGAGAAAAATGTTGATGCCTCCAAGTCGGTGCTCAAGACCCTTAAAAAACGATCCAATAATAACAAATACGAGGAGTTTTCTGATATTAATGAAGCAATATCCACTTTCCGTAGTATGACCGCTAGGAGGCCTTTGCCATCTATTAAAGAGTTTAGTCAGCTTTTCACTTGCATGCTTGCTAAGAAGAATAAGAATACACCGTCACGAAAACAGCCTATTATTGTTTACTCTACCCTCATTTCCCTGGCACTCGAGTTAGACTCTGTTGGTGTTGAACCCGATCCCATTTTCATTAGCATGTTAGCCAACTGGTACTGCCGCTTGGGCCGCGTTGATTTTGCATTCTCCATCCTTGGTAAATGCCTTAAGCTTGGTTACGCTCCCGGTGTTGTCATCTTCAATACCTTGATTAACGGCCTTGTCCAAGTAGATCAGTTGGATGATGCGATGGCATTGTCGGACAAGATTGTTAAGCTAGGAATAATCCAACCGGATATCTATATTTATACTAGTTTAATTAATGGCCTTATTCGTGCTGGTAAGCTGGATGAAGCTGTTCAATTATTGCACAAAGTTGTAGATGAGCTTGGATTAAGACCAACTGTTGTGACTTACAGCTCCATAATCGAAGGCCTATGTACAGTCGGAGATGTCGATGGTGCTCTGCGCTTGTTTAGGCATATGCAAGGGAGCTCACACTGCAGACCTAATGTCACCACGTATAGTACAATCATCGATGGCCTTTGTAAAGCTGAGTTGTTGCCTCAAGCCCATGAGCTCTTTTGTGAAATGAAAAGACAGAGCATTGTGCCCGACGCCATTACTTATACTACATTAATTCGGGCGATGGGCATTTCACATGATTGGGCGAAAGTCAAGGGTTTGTTGACCGAGATGCTGGATAGCAGGATACCTCTCTCAGTTGTTACTTACAACTCCTTGATTGACATCTACTGCAAAAGAGGGATGGTTGATGAAGCAAATGACATCGTTCAGCTCATGATTGATAATCGTCTGACACCCGACATCATCACTTACAATGCTCTTCTAGATGGATATTGCTCATGTGGTAGGATGGATGAGGCATCCAAAGTTGTGGATTTGATGGTGGAAAAGGGTTGCAAGCCTGATGCGGTGACTTTGAACTCCTTGATAAAGGGCTATTGCAAGGCGAAAGACCCTGATAGAGCCTTCCAGCTTCTCAAAGAAATGGAGCCTCATCATGGGCTGACACCAGATGTAGTCACTTATGGTTCCTTGATTGATTGGTTTTGTAAAAGTTCACAAATTGATAAGGCGGTGGCAATGTTGGCGGATATGGAAACTAAAGGCGTAGTCCCTGATATCATCGTTTATAATACCATTATTGATGGCCTCTGTGAAGCTGGACGTCTCGTAGAAGCAACTCATCTGTTCTCTTCACTCTCATCTAAAGGATTACAACCATCTGAGGTTACATACTATACAATGATCAAAGGACTATGTAAAAAGGGCTTTGTAAAGTATGCTGCGGAGTTGCTCACGAAATTGGAGGCCACTGGATGTTCTCCTAATGCTGCCACATACAATATACTTATTAGAGGCTATCTTCAAGTAGAAAATATCAGCAAGGCTTTGGAGTACCTCAGCATATTGAATCTAAAGCGGTTCACAGCAGATAATCATACTCGGTTCTTATTAAAGGAGTTACGGCACAGTGATTATGTTAGCAGTACAGACAAGGGATTGGTTCAAAGGTTCTTATAAATTTGAGCAATTTGGTATTTGATACCGATGTTTTATCCCAAATATATGACAGAAGTCGATCCATTCTCTGCATCCGCACAATTGATGATAATATTTCCTGCGTCGTATAGGGACCTTCCGCAATCCAGGTAATTTGTCATATGATATGACTTAAGAGTTATAGACTTATAGTGGATGATGCAACTTTCTTTAATTTTGATAGGCCCTAGCCACTCTTTTCCTTGTACACGTGCCTTAGGTGGACTGTTGATGTAAACTCTTCTGACAGCGAGTCCTCTAGAATTATGTGCTTCAAATTATGGAATATTTGTATATTGTTTTTATATTGATAAGACTTAAGGAGGGTGATGCAACTTTTTTGATAGTTGATTTTGGAAAGGCTTTATCTGCTTTGCAACTCTTCCAGCTTATTTTTACTGTAGCCACATTTACACAAATTTCAAGTTCAGTAGACTTTATCTGATAATTTTACTAAGGCCTTCTCTTGTTCATATATACTTGACCATTAGTAGCACCTATGAGCTCCATTTGTTTCTGCTTTGCATGTTTTCTGCGTGATTCATTTAGTTGTTTCTATAACCCTTTCTTTGCAATGGGCCCTTGGCTGACTGCGCTACTTTATTGGGATCAGCTGATCTCATTGATGCCGGGAGTGCATAGAAATGACTAAAATTAGTTTACTATGCGCAGTTTGAGTATTTCAGTGTATGGGAGTGCATAGAAATGACTAGAACCTTTTTCTATGTGTTGGGAAGTGATATGATGAAAAAACCTTTGATTCTGTGAAGTACTGCTACATGGCATTTGGGCGACCTTTTATGAGAGAACACAAAATGGTTTTGGTTTTATTGTTTAAGTGGTATCTATTAACTGAGGAAGGATGACAAGCCGTATTTCTATAAGAAAGCTACAAGCTAGACCAGCATTTGAGCAAAATAGTCTATCAATTTGCAAATGATGTCCTCCTAAAGCTGTGGCGAATTCTGTTCACTAAGAAGCAAGGCGAGCAAGTCTATGAAGTGAACAGCTATGAAGGGAAAATTCTCACATTCCGTTCAAGTAGGATTTAGAATTTCCCACCTGGAAGGGCACAGTGTGGTATTGCTTCTGGAGCCCTTTAAAAAGAAATGAAAATTTTGTCCTTAAGAATAATAAATTAAATGAATAATATAAAAGATATTCCCTCTCAACATTGTTTTACCTTCCATTATTTGTTATGTTTAGTGATGTTGGAGGGTGTCAATACTTTTGGTTTTGTTAGTAGTTGATACTTGTTACAAAAAGTAAGCATTCTATGGTAAAAGTTCAAAATTTAAAATTAAGAATTGGAGAAGGTGGCTCATGTCATTTATGGTTGGGGCTGGTTGGAAGATGGTACATATGGTGTTCCAGAGTAGGTTCTTGATTTTGATAGACGGAAGCTAGCTGTAGGTGGTGAACATATGGGACAGAGCACATCCAGGATGTCAAGATAGGTCAGAATTATGAACCCTGTCCAATCTACCAGGAAGGTCATGTTTGTTCCTGCTATTTTCTTTCTTTCTTTTTGGCTTTGTTTTTTGAGAGTCGAAGGGGGGCGGGGGGTGTTAAGGTTTGTGATGAGATTTACTGCTGTAGTTTTATGCTGCACTCTCTTCTTTTTTTTCTTGTTCTGTTCTGATTCTGTGGCTGCTAGTCCTGTTTGCTTGTTTTCCATTCTTTTCTTTGCTTGTAGGTTATTACTAAGAGTTGGCATTTGATAGCCAAATATATTGTATGAAATATTAATTTGATCCCTAAATCACATGGCTTCTGATTCCTTTCCTTAAGGGCTTAGGACTCTAAAGTTGTATAACGCGGCTAATTTGTGTTCAAAAAGTGCCCATCTGATTCTTTAGGCCATCCTATTTGCTCCTGTTTAATGTTTCTTGTCATGAGACTTCTCTTCAGGAGCCATAAGAGCAATAGCGGGCTGTTTATTTGAGTCAAAAAATTTGTCTAATGTTTTGCAGCTTGAGTGGCCATGTATTGTTGACATTTTCCAGCACACTTTTCTGTGAAAGTAAATATTATCCTGGTTTTAGAAATAGTTGAACTCCTTGTTTCTACTTTCCTCTTGGGTAGGTCTCTTCTAAAACATAGCTTATAGCCTTATATTGGTCTCAGCTCAAGCAGAGTTTTGTTAGCAACATTCCTTAGGCTATGTGTTACGCAAAACTTAGATGCTTACTTGGATGATTGGATCTGCTCCCAAAAATCCTCAACTTTCGTGCCTAATCCTTAACTTCAGTTGATGACATCTCGGTTGTGAATGTTCCATCAAATGGAAGTCACATGACGGCTTACAAGTTTCACACCATAATGATATGCAGTCTTGAGGAGAAATTGATACACTTTTTTTTTTCAATACGATGAAATGTTGGGATATCAATCTGTGTCCTCTTTGGCATACCATGGAACTTTGGGAGTGAGTGATTGAAGTTTTGTTAATTTGAAACATTATGATTTGGGCGGAGGAATTTGTGCTTATTCTGACGGTGATTAGTCTTTTCAGACATAGAATGGTATAGGGATATGAAGATACGGTTTCATATGATGTTAATGAACTTGGGACCATCATATGACAAAATGCCCATAAGGGTGTTAGCCTAAACAAACAAAGGCGGGTTTTGAAAGCGTGTGTAACAATTGAGGTCTTGTGAGACAATTTATAAGACAGTATACAGATAGAGTGTTAGCAATTGTCAGATGAAACCTGAGATGAAGCAAACACACATCGACTAACACCCCCTCCCC